>JADDOH010004417.1:0-173465 GCA_016648135.1 Agrypnia vestita
TTCACATTTATTATTTAAATGGAGCTAACTTGCACGTGTCCATCCGAAATAATAATCGACCTCTTTTGCAATAATGAAATAAGACTCGCGACATCCTCAAACGATTTGTGTTTTAGCGGTGTTTATCTTAAAGACGCAATTTGCATGTGCGGGCTATCGATATATCGCATATCCCTACGCGACCGGAAATATGTGTGAGTGTACGACAAAATGCGGCCGAATTCTTTCCCAGTGCGGAACATATTATACCTAGGTACAGTCTCTCATATGAGACAACTCAATGATGCAGCATCAGTGCTTCTTACGAAGTTACTTTCAAAAGCAAGCATAAAAGTCAAACATATTATTTTTTTAAAGTAACTTCATTGTTGATGTTGATTATGATTACTTACTTACTTACCATCACGCTGTTTCCCTTGGGGGTAGGCAGAGAGGATAGAGCGCCACACTCTTCTGTCCTGACATACAAATCTCGCCTCAGCCACATTCATACATCTTCGCATGCAAGCTCGCCGGTTGTTGAGCCTTCTAACGGGACCATCTTCCAGTATCTGGTTGATCTGGTCATGCCACGTTTTCCGCGGTCGCCCCCTCTTTTATACGTATTGCTTATTATGTTGATTATTTCTTAAAAAACTTTAATTACCCTTTGAAATACAGTGATATTAAAATTATTTTCCTTTTTATTTATCTTTAACAACAAGTAAGTATAGCAAAAAGCAAGTAGGTACCATTTTATAACTTTTGAAATAAAAATAATTATTAAAATTTAATTGATTGTATGCGAGATTGATATTATTGATTTCGCGAGATTGCATTTCCTAGTGTATACTTACCCATCTACAAAGCCAGGAATTTAGTGAAGATTCGTGTTTTGAAATAGTTGCTAAATTATATTTACAACACACTTATTTCACAAACACTGCGTGTACGCCGAAAAAAAAGTCCCGGGGAAAAGGAACAGAGTATCGTACACTATTGTAAGAATGAGTATGTTATTTTAGGCACCGTGACTTCAAATTACCTGATTTTTACGTGATTATGTGATTTGTTGTATACTTCAATGGAATATTTGCTACATAAATATGAAAGCCGGCTAGTATGGAATAACGTGTCTATATACTATACATATATAATACGTCAATAATTGATACGATGTACGCATTTCACGTATTTTAGAATTAAAGGTAGAATTTATAGGGAAAAGTTATTTTTGGATCCTCAAAATCGGCAATAAAATACAAAGCACGAAATATCGTTGTTTTAATTAACGGACTTTTACTATACATGTATCAATTGGAATCATTACATAAATGGCAATTAGCCCTTCATAATAAAAATCAATCACCTGTTAAGTACTCAATTACACCTTAATTCATATCGACTATAGATATAAGTAGATACCGATCGACTAAAACATTTAATAAAATAATGCTGCAATCTTATCTGGGATTAATTTTATTTTATTTCAATTTTAAACTTCTGATTATTTTTTTAGATATTTAGCTTAAAAAAAGTAACCCATAAAAACCATGTTTTTATTTTACTCCCTTTCTTTGTAAATTAAGTTTACCATCATGTAATTAAATAATTGATTGACTGAAAATGAAACATGTCTAGACAAATATCTATGTCAAAATTCTCTATCTCTGTTAACCAATTGTCATAAATTTTTGAAATTCATAGTGAAGTACCTATTATACTATAGTAATTATATATAGTAATTAATATAATTATATATCGTAATTAATATAATTATACATAGTAATTAATATAATGAATAATAAATATAATTATATATAGTAATGCAAATTTAGAAAATATTCCGCGACGTTATCGGGCCGCCGCCGACGGTAGTAATCAAACATTTATGTAATGATTCCAATGTTAAAAAACTATTAAAATATCTAAAAATCCAAAATTATACTATAATCATAAAATTTTTTTAACGAAAATTTGATAGATCTTCTTGAACGTCCCCACGAGTCTGCGTGCAAAATTTCAGCTCGTTTGGATCACGAGAAAAGGGTTAAAAATCGATCCAAAGTTTTTGCGTCAAATAATCAGACGCCACGAATTAAATGGAGTACAAAAGCGGACTCCACTTCTTCATTCAAGTGAATGCGTACGAGTTCTCATAAATCGTGAATATAAAAATTAAATGAAGTCAAAGCATCCAGCAAGTGGCAACGTCGCATTTCAAACTTTCGCTCGACGCGCAGTTGGACGTCACACACGGCTAGCAATGAATGTTCGGAATAATGCCGACAGCGCTGCTATTTTTTGTAACGAAAATTTGCAGAACTACAGATATACTGAGAATAGCCAAACTGGGAGCGAATTGACGTCCATTTTTTTTTTTTTTTTTTTACATTTATGGCATCAGAAAGACAATCCGCGCCCATTGCGAACACTCTCCCATCTGACGTCCGATATACGGACGTCATAAGCAGGTGGACGCCACATTATATGCAATTTCGTCCATGATGGACGCCCAATAGGTTACAGGATATATATTATATATATATATATATATATATATATTATATATATATATATATATATTATAAAACGGTCTATGCAAGGTGTCTTGCATCTAGTAGCAAAAACCTTACAGGTGGATTCTTGCCTTGTAAAAAATTCTATTTTAAATTTTTGCAAGGTTTTTATCATTTTATTCAACTTGTATTAAAGCAAATTAATATTTCATAATCGATATTGGTTAATGTAATACTGTAATAATAGTTTAACTTTTTGCAAAAAATAAGTCACAAATATTGAAAAATAATGCAAACTTTCATACTGCATATCTCCATAACTATCAATACTAAGCAATGGCTTGAACATTTTTGACTCATTATCAAGGCAGGAATCCACCTGTAAAGTTTTTGCTACTAGCTATGAGGCACCTTGTATATGAATGAGTAGAAAATAAAGATATCGAAAAAAAGGCATAAGTAACAAGTCAAATTGTATCATTCAAACACAAAATCTTCCTAAAGAATATTTTTCATCTCAAACTAAAACATTGCATCTAAAACTATTCTGATACTGATTTTAAGCATTTTTGAATTCACACCTACATTTATTCAAATGGAAAAAATAATGAAATGATGGAGAATTTGAACCACATAATCATGTGTAATCATCAAGATAAGAGATATAATAAAAATATATTATTTAATATTAATTTCGGTTAAAAGTATTTCAAGCAAGTTTTTGGTTGCTGGTTCCTGAAATTCCAAATAACTCTGATTTTTAAATCAAATCAATCAAGAAAACGTAATGAAACACAGGACAACAATTGACCGAGGAATGAAAGATTTACTACATTAGTAATTTATTACACTCACATTTGATAACCTTGTAATTTGATTAAGTGTCTAAGATCATAGCTCATATAAATTTAATAAGCCATTAATATTCCAGGATATAGAAAGCCGGATGTACCAAGAGAGACAGTGGAGGTATGGAAGAAACAAAGCCCTCAGAAAAGAAGCCAGAGGTAAAATATGTGTATTTTAATTTTTAACAAATTTTACTGTCATCATTTATTTCTCATCTCTTTACTAAGTTTTATTAATTATTATTATTATATGATAAAATCTGATCATTTTCGCAGTATTTTTTATTTTACATTTGATTTCAATATAAATATTTTTTTTTACCTAATTTCTTAAAATTAAGAGTTCCTTTCAAGTGAAATATTTTAATTATTGTATATGTTACAGCGAATTTGCATTTTTAGTGAGACTATACTTTCAATAGTAGAAATGTACTTTTCCCGGTCGGGCAGAGTCTGGGCAGTGAAAACATCTAAATCAACGAATTCTCAGATTCACTACACATTATCCGTGAAAATATATTTTGTTCACGAATGCGCGCATTACTCAAAGCATAGACAATATATCGGTGAAACTATCAATTTGTACACGTAATTCTTAAAGCGTAGAAAGTATAAAGGCGGCACTTCACTAGGCGATTTTTATTCATTTTGCGGTCCTATTTTAACTCCTAAATTAATATAGGACAGCGGCATTGCAAAACGAATACGAATCGCGAAGTAAGGTGTCGGCTGAAAGATCGCGCACTCGGGTTTTTTATGATATCTGACGACTGCCGGAACAAAACGAGGTTATGTCAACATGTAAATATGGGGGGGTTAAGGGAAAATTTTTATTAATGAATATGTATTTTGTCAATTAAGTTTATTAAATATGTTTTTTTTATAACAATACAACAAAAGTTTATTTCTTACAAATATAGATACATAAATAAACATACACCTGGTATTATTAATTTTAAACGAACCTTTAAAAGTGCGTCAAGTAACAAACTCTCGATGCGAAATATACAAAAAATCAAAGAGATTCAAGTCATCATTTAGGTTTGAATTCATTCAGATTCTTCCACATTTCCAATTTTCTATCTTTTTATCAAAAATGTGTCTAATGTCATTTGTGTTTCTTGTTTGCACTGTGTAAAGCACGTGTAAAGTGGGTGGTAGACGTACAACATAAAGTGCGCGGTTTTTAAGTTCGCAAACTTACTCGGCTCGACGTCGGTGACAGACGTGAAGTTTGCTCACACCGTATCATTTTTATGAGTTTAATCGACTGTCTTTTGAATTATAAGATGATCAGAATTTCGTAAGTGTTCGCGATTAAAATTTTAAAAATATATTACGTTTTAATTACCTACCTAAACTAATCCAGTCCAGAAGTGTGACAGCACGAGAAACAGAACTATCGCCACAGAATAGAGAATATGCTATCCCTCAAAGGATAAAAATTAGAAATACTGTCGCTTTGTGGTGACTTTGAACTAGATTAGTGTAGAATGAGACACAAAACGCAAAATAAATTTTGAAAAACAAGGTCCATGTGCCATTAGAATCTTGTTATAAAATCATATAATGAAGAATTGGTGCAGCCGAAACTTTCAACTTTCAACACTTCAAAATGACTATTTTAAGAATATCCATTACCTACATAATGTTGATATGCACAGAAGAAATTAATAATGCAGTAAGAACCTTGTTCACGTAATAACTTATTAAATTGTTATTCAAGGCCCGGTTGTTTCAATTTGGATAAATAAAAGTTCGTTTAAAAGCATAGATTTTTACGGAAACGGATTTCAGACTTGTCAAATTAAATTTTTGACAGTTCGGAAACCAATAAATTCACTAGTAAATAGAAGTTAAAATATTGTATTCATTTCTATTGGTGAAAAACTCTTTGAATATGATAAGAATGACCTTGAATATAATTTCTCTAAAATGCCAGTGAATGATGGACTCACTAGAAGATGGGAAGATTTGTATACGCGGTAACGCCGAACGCGGTCATGACAAGTTTAGCCATGATATTTCATCTGGACGCTGTGGATGGAGAAATTAATTGTTTATAAGAAACAATCTTTCTTATATCATCTTTTAATACAGTGTATTTGAGCCGTAGAATTACAAAATCCGCTCTGGACATTTTTAATTTTTATTATCGTCTATTAAGTGTTGGGGTAAAGATCTTAAAGCTCCAGACATTATTATTTTCAGAATACGGATGTATGTCACTGTGGTTTTATTTATATGTTAATTTAAATATGGTGACATTTTATTAAATGACACAGTGCGAATCAAAAATGTGTAATTTTGTTTTACAGAAGAACAGCTCCGGATGCCAGTGAGCAGATTAGAGTCTCAGGTGTTCAATGCAAGAAGTCCCCTACCGCCGTCAGTCATCATCTTCCACCCCTACGACCAGCATATTGCTGTAGCAGCAAAAGATTCCTTCGGGTATGTTGTGATATGAAAAATTAATTAAAATCAAAATTTGTTAAAATTTAGTTCTGAAGAATGAGACATCTTATATAAAGATTCATCTTTATGAAAAATTAGTCAAATCTTTTATGGCATATCTCACTTTATAAACCGTGCTTAGTTATTAAATGAGGATGTATTCATTTCCAATGGCATGGCTCAACCTTTTTCCGATTTTAAATATTTAATTTAATTTAACAATATTGATTAATATTAGAACCATTCTTGCCACTATAATATTGATAGGATTTGTTTTGAAATATTTGAATATAAACATTACGCAGACCCAAGTTTGAAGGTTTGGATAGTAATATTATTAATATTTAGAATATTATCTAGAGTATATATTTTAAATAAGTCATTTTATTAATTAATTTAAATTTAATTTGTCAATTGTTTCTGTAGAATTTGGGATTGGGGCACAGGGGCAAAGCTCTCTTACGGGCAGTGGCGTGCCGGGGCGCGCCTGACAGCCTTGCAGTACGTGAATGCTCACGATGCTGGGCGTCTGCTGCTGTGCGGAGCCTCGTGTGGAGCTGTAGCTCTCTACAGACCCGGCCCTGGTCCCGGGCAGACGGGGGTCCGAGGGGCGGCTGGGAGCCGCGAGCCCCGCCTGGTGACAGCCTGGAGGGCACTGGGTGAACCTCAGTCTCAGCTACCGCCACATCACACTTCTAAAGGAACTGGTACAGTTAATTGGTTTGATTTTGATTAGGCCATTGTGTTGAATATTGGATGATTTTACATATATAATTTTATACCCATTCGAGGAATATATATCATGATTACAAATCACAATTTAATTATGGAAGAGTCTTTATAATCCTTTTAAATTCTCGCATACTGAAAGATTTGAAGAAGTTACAAAATGTGTGGCGAAGTGTTAGGACAACCATTTTTGATCAAAAAACTTTTCACAGATTGCGTATTTTAATAAGACTGGTAAATATATTGATGACATTTACAATAAAATCCCTTCAATTTGAATTGTGATATAATTTTTAATTTTTCTGACTTCCAGGTCCTATTTGTGAATTTCATAATTGATTAAATTTGTTAATTCGAAAACTCTAGTATGTATTTGTATTGAAAAAAATAGCATTGTTTATTGAACATTTATGCATGTGCAAGATGTTTCCTCGGAATGTGAAAATACTATTTTTTTTGGAATAATGTCCAGTTGTTCATACAACGAAAATAAGTATTTCACTATATAATTTCATGTCCTGTTAATTTAATCTAACTAAAATAATCGTAATCTAAATTAAACAAACCAAACCTAATAACCTAAACTAACCAAACCTAATAACTTAACCTAACCTCATATATTGCCTATGAAATGTCAAAATATGCAGTACATTTTTCGAAACTTTAAAGTGTAATATCTTATTTAATACTTACTATTTAAACGTAAATTATCTTTCATATTGTTTTTAGTACGTTCAATAATATAGTGTCATGGTCCCATTGCATATTCGTTGTATATGCAATGGGACCATGATCTTGGAATTAGCCTTTTGATTTACAAAACAATGCTAGTTTTGCAATGTGTTTGGTCGCTTAAATTTCAAATTAATACGAATTCGGCAGATTAATTATTTTCTTTTTGTCTCCTTGTACAGTAAAACCCCGTTAATTTGAACCCTGATAATTTGAAATTCGCCATAATTCGAAATTTTTAAAACCCACAAGTCCCAAAATGCTAATTTCATAACCCCGATAATTCGAAAACCACAGTAATTCATAATTCGAAATAATTTTTAGCCCCTTACGCCATAAATCAATACATTTTATTTTACTCAAATTTTATTTTAAATTAAATTAAATAAATATTTAAATTCAACGAAATTGAAAAAATATTTTGATTTTTTCGCAAGTGAGAACAACAAATATATACTTTAGTAATATAAATGTCGCGGTCTTTGTATAATAATATTGCGTTTTCAAATTGATTTTTGAAATATTCAACAATATGTTTTTCACTAAATTAATGACATTTTTTAAGAGTTTTACGATTTTTGGCAAATTTCGCAATTGTATTGAGATTTTTAAATTTTTTTTGTACCTTGAATTTCGAATTACGGGGTTCTGCGTAATTCGAAATGTTTTTTGGGTCCCTTGAATTTCGAATTAACGAGGTTTTACTGTAATTTGAATTAACAGAATTTTATTGTAAACGTCTGCATACTTGTTATTTTTTGTTTATGTCTTTACTTTCACAAAATGACAACATTAAAATAGTGTAACATGTACACAATGACTTAATTACACAATGTAGTAAACATTACAAAATAAATTGATTTAAATTGTGTTCCAAGGTCCCGGGCTAGTCATGGAGTGGCAGCAGTCCAGCCAGACACTGGCTGTAGCTGGAGCTGCTCGAGTTTTGCAGCTGTGGGATGCTCGCTGTGAAAGAAAGCTTTCAGATATAGCTACTGGTGAGTGTTACTTTCATTGAAGATCTCTTTTTCTACTTGTAGGCCCGAAAACAGAATCAATACTTGAATGGTTTAAAGTTTAAAAATTGATAGAGCACGCTTAAATGCTTTTAAAGTATACTCTAACCTTTAAATCATTAAGTGTTGACTCTGTATTCGGGCCGTAGTCTATTTTTCTACTCTAGTACGCTAGTAATTGATATTTCTTGAAAACAATCAATTTAATTTTCTATGTTTTTTCTAACTGATTGTTATATGTATTTATAAGGGATTTATCGATTTTTTGCTTTTTGCTTTTCTCTACATTTAGTTTTATAAGAAAAATTATACCAAATATACTCAAATAATCTTGTACACACTTAATTTTTTAAAAATCAACAATAAATTTTTGAGATGGCCCATCATCATCTTCAGTGAAATCTTGACTATTAGTTTTGAAGATACCAATTGAATATATAAATAACTATTGGAGTTTGAATGAAACAAACTTTCTAATATATATTTAGAAAAATAAATAATAATAACATGTACAGTAAAACTCCATTAATTTGAACCTCTTTAATTCGAAATTTGTCATAATTCAAAATTTTTAAACTTACAAAATTTCATAGTAAATTAACTGTGTTTGTGTTGTTGAAATGTTTTATTTTATAAATGGAAAAATTATTATTAATTTTATTTCTAGTAACTGGCGAAATCTAAAATTAAAATTGAGTGAAGATTGCAGAAGCCTTCCATAAATTCATAGATAACTAAACATTTTTGATTAAGGCCGTCCAGACGTGTCGAAGTGGAAAAAAAGATTTTTTCGCAAGTGAGAAAAGCAAATATGTCAATTTGTACTTCAGCAATAGAAACGTCGTGATATTTGTATTAGCGTATCCTGAAAAATATGACTGAAGTTTTTTTCATGATTTTTACGATTTTCGTCTAATTTTGCAATCGCATTGTGATTTTTTGATACCTAAAATTTCGAATTAATGGGGTTCCGCATAATTCGAAATGTTTTTTTGGGTCCCTTGAATTTTGAATTGAAGAGGTTCTTCTGTAAAATGAAACTATTACGATGATACAAGTGGCACGTTTATAAATAATTTACTACATAGTCTTATGATTGCTATACGTTTTCTCAAAACGTATTTCGCAAAACATTGGAATGTTTGTAAATGATAATAATTTTTCAGAGCATAAACACAGCATAGTAAGAATATTGATGCATCACATTTCCACAGACGCATCTCTGAAGCATTCTGAAACGTTAACCAAAGATGTGAAATACGTGGGGTAGGAATACCTTAACCCCCCCTGGGCCGCCGACGCATATATCCGACAGGCACAAAATAATTTATTTATCGACGGCCGCGTATCGAATTTGAAAAACGTAATTTTTTCCCAATAGAGAAATCCTGTTGTGACCTGTCGTTCCATTTTCAACTCAAAAACATCACCGATTATATTTTAAATCAACAATCAAAACGGAAGTTTTTCTGCCGTCAAAATCGTATAGAGAAGTTGTAGATGTCGCCCCGATCGCGTGTTGTGCAATCGAAATTCAAATATTCCATCGTCAAGGTCACGCGCAATGTGCGCGGGAAATACGATTTATTTTTTTCGATTTTCGATTTATTTGTACACGTATATACAAATATATACGATATGTGTTTACGATATTTGTCAGTTTTTGTTGGTTTATGATTCAATTGAATACTAATAGTGATTTATTAACAAAAATACACGCAATTTTGTTGCGTTTATTTGAAATATGTGTGTGTGTGAAAGTGTATCATATTTATGTGTTATGAGTGCGATGTCCCGTCGTGTGCCGTGCCGTGCATCAAAATATATCACACAGAAGAAGATTATTATTATTAATAGTAGTGTTGTCTCTAATAAACAAATAAAAAAATTATTATTATTTTTCAGAAAATGTTGCGCTGGCAACATTATGGAAATTCAAAAAAGATTATTTTTTTTACTTAAATGATAAAAAAATCATTGCGTTTCGACACTTACGATAAAATAATATGAATGTGTGTGTTTTTTTTTTAATATACGCATGTTTTCATGGTTTTTTCGTAAAAAGAAAAATCACAAAAAATTCCGAAAATTTACGGCCCACAACAAGTTAAAAAAGAAAGAAGTGAAATCATCTAGTGCAAGTGGTTAATTTATAAAATTTCTCTTCGTAGATGCCGAGTGTGCTGCCACCTGCATTTCCCGGTCTGGCCGGCTGGTGTGCTGCGGCTTCACGGACGGCTCCCTGCGCATGTGGGACGTGCGGACCCGCCGGCAGGGACCGCAGCTCACCCGGCACCACCATCAGAGTGCTTTGCTGCAGGCGCATCTTGACACTTCTGGAAATATGCTCATCTCGGGATGGTAAGATGTGTAGGCCTCTAGAATCATGTAAAAATATTCAACAAAATTTTCAATTTTTCGAAATTTCGATATACAAATTATACACATGTATATTGAAATATCTCAATATAAATAAAGAAAAAAAGTTTGTTGAAAAAAAAAATTATTTGACTACTCTGATCTATTACGACATACACTGTAGAGATGCGGGCTGATACTGTTCATTCCAAAGGACTCCTCAGAACTTCTGAAATGAAAGTGCTGAGATCCATTACTGGAAAAACTCTTAAGTGATTGTGTCCGAAATGTAGACCTAAGGAGAACTTGCAAAATAGAAGACAGAGCACGATGGAGTAGATTCAGTAGGAGATTCTGGAGGATCACATAGCCAAAATGGACAGTGACTCAATATTTATATTCTGTTCACATTTTCTTGCCAAATGTAAGAGTTTTTTTTGAGAAACTGTTTCCAATTGTTTCAGCATTTCTGGAGAGGTTCGAATATACGACTTGAGAAAAAGTTCTCCGCTGGCGTGTATCCAGACATCACAGGGCATGACCGCTATGGCTGTTCATCAGTTTGCCGATGTATTTGCATGGTCAGTACTACAAATGTAGTAAAGATATTGAACTAACATAATAAAATGACGCGTGCAGTAAATTGTTTTTTAGGTATATAGCTACTGGAAATTGCTGAACATTGTTTTCTATTAAAATCAGTGTAAAACTGTCTAATTTCCAATATTCATACCAATATTATGGTCATTCATATTGTGGCCAAAATAAGTGAACAATAAAATTTTTACTGACATTTTTCTCAAAAAAACTAGTAAATACATTTCTCGCATCTAACTGGTCGGTTGGGCCAATTTTCTTAACCCAAAAAACCCATAAAAAATTTAATTGTATATGACTGATAAATTTTTTATTTACTAGTGAAGTATTGAATTTTGGATACAAAACATAGTTATAATTAGTAATTGGTATTTTAACCGGTCGGGTGCCGGAGCTCAGAAACTGCGCTGAAATCTGAGAGAAAACTTTTGTACCTCTGTGTGCCAGAGAGCAGATCTGCACTCCCTAGACACCAGTGGCGTGCAGTGAGTATAAACTTAGGTTATGCTGTGACCGACTATACACCTATATTAAAAAATATATATACGCATTTACCTATAAGGGTATATGCATTTAAAAAAAGAATTTAACTGTATATAATGAACTATTTTGAGTAGCTTCAATCCACAAAAATAACTGCACTATAAAAAAAGTATTGTAAACAATATTTCCTAAATAAATAAATATTTTATATATAGGTATTACGGCAAAAATTTTCAATATATTTCGAAGACGATTTATATATAATTAAATCGGGAATAATACTAATTTCAGATACATGTTTATTTTCACAAAAATTAATCAAACATTTTATGATATCGTCGATGGCAATGTCGTCGTAAATAATCATTATGATATGACAATGACAAATGTTATCACAGAATAAAGACATGATGTCCACCACAGAAATGACAAATAGAATTTACACCGATAGTTTTGGGTGGAATTTGTAAAAAATAACATTTCTGCAATGACGTGCACGTAGTTCTCACCTGGCATAGGACCTTTCGAAAAAACACGCTATTCCATGAAAAATTTACTTGTCTATTACTCAAAACTCGCAGCATAGAAGTAAATAAAAATACACGGGTCAGCACGAGTTTTTTTCGAGATCTATGGAACAAATTTGTTAAGCGAGATAAATGAAGAATTGACATGAAGTTAGGTACAGAAAAGTCAGAAATATAACTTCTAGCCGTAGGACGAATTACAGCTAGAATTTTAAATCGAAAAAAAAAAACAGAAACGTCAATTTAAAACTTCTAGCCATAGGACGAATTACGGTTAGAATTTTAAATCAACTTTTTCTTAAGATTAGGATTATTTAATTAATATTTGTATCCCAGATATCTTTACTAATGCACAGTTTTTTTGCTTGTATGCGCTGCACGCCACTGCTAGACACGTATGCAAATTCAGCCTATTTTACCTGCATTTATGAGTTTTTAAAGCTTATCATTGGTTGTATGTCAAGTTTTTGAATGAATGATCGAGTTCTATTTGTCAAGTAACCTCATTTGCCGCGCAAACCGGACAAAAAAATCATTCCAAATGTCGTCTTCGAACCGCACATTAATTGTGTTCTTTATCTGTTAAAAAAGTGTTATTTTTAAATAAAAAAGTATTAAAATTAAGTATTTTTTATATTCTTTGATATATTTAGAATGGAAAAATACAATATCTTTAGTGTTATTGCTTCCATGGTTTTATTCGATAAACATGTGCATACATTTCTGACAGTAAATTTTGTTACTTATTTTCACAATTAATGGATAAGTAATTATTTAAGTATAAGTAATTTTTGAAATATAAGTAATTTTTGAAATATAAGTAATTATTGAAATATAAGTAATTATTGAAATATAAGTAATTATTGAAATATAAGTAATTGTTGAAATATAATTAATTATTGAAGTCTGTATATTGAAAAACCAGAAACTGCAACTTCTTAGCTATTATTGTTGATTTTTACATGAATATAACCATCACAAAAAAGTGTCTAAAAAACAGCAATCGTGTGCGAAATTGCGCGGCAGGGAGGGTACATTCCGCGTTACATACGGTCGGCATCCGACCGGTTAAAGTTAACCCTAATGCATGATGGTAGATACAATAATATATACAATGAAATCTGCTTTTTATACTAATATGTATGAATTAAAAGGATCAACTTATGAAATAATGTGTCGTAAATTGTAGTTTATAATATATAACCCAATTTGCTTTTGAATATTTTTTAACACTTCACTTTTGTTACTTGTTAATCCTGTGTTTGTTGCTTACAATTATTGCCCTACAATGCTTATTTTTAATGTTTAATTTGCTTAATTTATTTGTTTCATTTTTTTTTTGTTAATGTTTAATTATTCTTATGTTTAATTTGTTTTCAGCGGTTTCTCCAACCAGCATATTGGTGTTTACAACAAGAGCGGGTTAACATTGAACACTATCAAGTTCCATGAAGGATTTATGGGACCTCGTATAGGGCCTGTATCCTGCCTGTCTTTCCATCCGGAGAGGTATTTTTTTTCCCTTGATTAATTTTAAACTACCACAGATATAAAGTGTATTGAATTGTATGAAATTATCATTTATTTTAAATTTAATTATATATCTGTTTTAGAATAGAATAGGTAGTAAAACAATGATGAAACTATAAAAAATATACTTAACAGAATACATAAAAAATAAATAAGTAATTTGGTTGAAATTGTTGAAATCCAAAATACTTGTACTGTCTCAAAAAGTAGAGACCAATTTAAAATACAACTATGTCCCATTCATTTAATATCTCTTACCTTAAATAAAAATATAGTGGAATTTTATTATAAATTTTAAATAGTCTGGAAACATTAACCAAGCATTGGGACATGTATTTTAATATCCTTCCAACATTGTACTGAGATTTACACTTAGTTTTCTGTTTTAAATAGTAAGATTCTATGGGCCATTTTTACCTATTTCTACTTAATAATATTTATTTTATTTAAAACTCTAAGAACTCTGTTGAGACAGGCAAAGCTTGCAATGAGGACTTAATAAGATAACAACTTAAGTACACAAAATACAAATAGGTTATTAATAAAGTGATTATTCATCAAGATATAAATTAATTGTCTTCAAGATACAGATTTAAAAAAGTGGTCTTTCGTCTTCTACACTCTGCCACAAATAAATATAGTATACTAGGAATCTTGATAACCTTAATATAATGTTACCTGGCAAACGTCATTCGAGTTTTCACTTTGTTTGGATGAGTGTCGCAATAAATGGACCATCCATCTCTCTAATCCAATCGAAGTTTTGATCATTGTTTTTATACTCTTTGGATACTTAGATTTTGATATTAGGAAGTGAAGATGATGAAATGGATTATTTAGTTAACACCTTTATGTTATATGGATATGCTTCTGAATGGCAGTATTTTTGTAATCAGGCTATGAAAAATGTCCTTGGCTCTTTCAATTGTGGTTAACGATTATTATAGTACGTTCTGTGGGATGTCAAGTACTTATATTACATGTTTATGTTATACATAGGCTAGATAAGATTCAAATTTCAGACCAAACATGTATTTTTAATTCCATTTATTAGACTACAGCCACAACCTGGTTATATTGGATTAGATTTAATAAAACGATTGTATTTGAATATAATTAAATTAAATAACTTTGTTTATCACCACTTAATTTTTGGTAAAACCAACCGGTTTCGGAAACAACGTTCCTTTGTCAGGGTATACTTAATACTAATTAAACTTTACAAAATTATGAATAATCATACCTCAGTGTCAAGTGTCCGAATGGGGGTAAATCGTGGGGGGTGCGCAACAGGTGATAGGGTGAAAGAAGGGAAAATAGGGAACATATTCAAGAGAGCACTGTATTTGATTGTATTCGTTTGAAACGTGTTAATGTTTTAAAGTAAGTTCCTGCGACGAATCTACGGCCCCACTTGTGACAATGGTACCTGGAGAACTAGGTACAACCATGCGCTGTACCAACTCTATGATGATATAGATGTGATAAGTTACATAAAAATCTCAAGGCTCAGGTGACTGGGGCACCTAGAACGAATGAAAGCACTATTGCCGCCCAAAAGAGTGCTGAACCGTAGTCTGGGGTAGAGGGGAGACGAAGGAGAGGAAGAAGGTGGATGGACTGTGCTGAAAGCGACTTCAACACGCAGAAACAGTCAATTATAGGAACGTGGCCATTGACAGGGCAGAATGGCGACAACTCCTAGTGGAGGCCAAGTCCCACTCCGGGATGTAGCGCTGAAGATTATTATTGTTATTTGTTTAAAAACATCTTTCATTGAATTATATTGTCGTTAAATGCGTATAATTTTTTTCAGATGTGCTCTAGCAGTGGGGGCGAGGGACTCCACCGTGTCAGTGTACAGCACGGACCCGCGCAGGTGATACTCGCACTACTATATTCCCCTCCCTCTCTCCCTCACATGCCAGCCTGTTGAAGATTGAACCATCACATTTATTATATGCTTTCGGATCGGTGGAATAAGTCAGGTGTGTCCTAGTCATAGGAGCAAGAGAGATGCATTATGAGATTTTTTTGTCTTTATGTGAAATTCTATTTGTATATTTCTCTCTTTTGTTTATTTACTTGTCTTAAAACAAATGACCTCATATTTGTATATACATTATGTTGACACAATAATCAGCATTTCTTTCTTTTGCTTTCGCATGAAAATTGGAATAGTATGGATTTCATTTATCAGGTTAAAATACCACTTTTCTGAGGTCTGTAAGCTAAATGATTTCTATGGAAGTTGTTTAATTATAAAATAACAATAGTTTTTAAAACCAAACAATATTTTCATTGATGAAATGAACTAAAATGGTTGTTAATACGTAACGATATTATTTGCTGGAAATCGTTTAAAATATGTAATTCTTAGTTCACACATAATTGAGTTAAAAATATATCAGCGAAAGGGTCAATTATATGTATTCAGAAAGAATTAAAAAAATTGATGTGCCAGAAAACAATTATTAGGTATTCATTTAATGTATAATCAATTTACACCGTACAGTGACTTTTTTCGCACACACGTAGGTCTTGTGTATTTGCATTTTAAATGTGAAAAATAATTATTTGTTATCAAGATCAAAATTATTTATGTGCTTGCTTATAAAGCTGTGTTGACACTAAGAGATAAACTCACACTTATTTGTATGTGGATTTAGAAATGAACTACGCACAAACCATGGTAATAACTTTGTATGTTATTTTTATACGCAATTGTATTTATTGTTAGATTGTTTTTGTTTATCGAGAAATGGGACTCGCTGAGCGAGAAACATATTTTTCTGTTCTCTTCTCAGTTACGAATGCAAATTACTCAAACCTCCTGACGATCATCGCAATGTTTTTATTTTGTATAGACTGTTTATTTTGTTGTTTTTGTGTGAGCTGGCTCGTTACATAAAATGTATACAAATTATTTTTGTATTTTAGATGTCATTAAGCTCGGCTTACTCTGGTAGATAGTGATGAATTATTATTATCTAAAATGTATTTTAATTTTACATTAATGAAAAATCCAACTATAATGTGAGTCAGCTGATTATTTATGCCTTTACAAAGTACTTATAAGTGTAATGTTTACTAGATGTAATAGTGTAATATCCCAAACAAATGTAATTTACGAGTGCTTTGTGCAGTGTTGGAATGCTACAAATACAAATTGCATTATTATGCGATAAAGTGCTAACATGTCATTAGTGTTAATTCATTACGCCTTCTCCTCATTATATACTAAATAATTCATATAAACCATACTGCGTACAATAATGTTCTTTCAAATTTTTAGAAATAGTTGATTGTTATTATATTACTTAGGTTACTATTGTAATCAATAATAATAATTTTAATTCTTTTATTAACTTTGCGGAAAATATGTAATTTTTGTATTTGTTAATCTGTTTTCAAATATCTGTTAATCGACTTTGTTAGAATTAAATATTACAAGAGAATCTGAGATTCGTCATACCCAAATTAGAACGTAGGTTTGTTCTATCCAAACTGTATCTGAAGAACATGAAGTCAAAATGCTTTCAAATGCAGCTAATTAAATGGTACCTTATTGTTGATTTATCGCTAAATTGTGTATAATGAAGATTAATACATGCGGAATGACCTCAATAATCTTCTTTGATGCGGCTGAAAATAAAGAAACCCAGAAACTGTTACTCATTTCCTAATGCAGTAGCAGGTAATCGAGGTTCTACTCGGCTTAATACGTAATAAGCATTATTAATTAGTTTTACCTGGTGGAATATTTCCATAGTTAATTAGTAACTCTAACAAGTCAGTCAGTGGTTGTTTTTGTTATACATATATATATACTTTTGCAGATTACTATGTGTTATTTAAGATAACAAGTGTGTCAAGCTCTTTGGCTTTTAACAAAAGAGCAAAAAAGACAGCCACCAAAGGATGGTTTTGACCATGTTATTTTTTTTTAATTATTCTTATGTCGCAGCTTTTAAACTCAATGTTGGTGATTTTAATAATAAAAAATTATCATTGAGAATTACCTCTATTTTGGTTTATTCTCATGTTTCTGCATCTGCACTTACGCAATTCTGAAGGATGGAGGCGGACCGTGGAAGTCTATTCACCAAGGCAATTATTTGGAAAGATAATATATGTATAACCGGAAATAAGCGAGCATACACTAAATACAAGGTCAAGACAAGTGTCATAGTTAGAACGAAGAATGTTTTGCTTAGACAATTTGGACATGTAGAGTGACAATTAACAGTGTCAAATGGGAATTTTTGAGGTAAGTGTAGCGATGATTGCAGGGGGTGTGAAGACAGTTAGTTGTGCAAGAATTGGCATTGCCAAATAGAACAAATTTTGAAGATTACGGAATTTTTTAAAAACCATAGAGAAAATCTATGATTAACAAGCCAGTTTCATGCTTACTTTCTTCCCACCCTGTGGAAACATGGCATTCAGATGCATCTGTGTGTATACAAATTTTAATTTTGAACATTTACAGGGTATCTCACAGTTAGTAGCAAAAACTTCGGGGAGTCTTCATGCAATTTTGAATATAAATTATTCTTTATATTTTGGGTGAAATGTCGACAGTTATGGAGATGAGCGACATCAAATTTGCATTTTTTAAAAGTATTTTTGATTCAAATGTTTGAACTTTGAAGTCAAATATTTTGAAAAAAAATGTAAACTTTGATGTTGTTTATCTCCGTAACTGTCGACATTTAATCCAAAGTGTAAAGAATATTTTCTATTAAAAATTGTATGAAGAAGACTCCCCAAAGTTTTTGCTACTAGCTGTGAGACAACCTGTATATATATATTGTACCCTCTGTGAACAAATTCAAAATGATTTTATAATTCTCCATAAGCTTTTAGGTATATTTTCCACTAAACTAATCTGGAACTATGTTCTGTTAATGGACTTGTGGATTCATGTTTTGCATAGTTTTGTTTTAAGAGATTTCTTCATCAAATTTTTGCATTTCACCTGTCAATATTTTTTTTAAAATTTTTTATTTAATTTTTGTACTGATTTAACAATTAAACAATATTTGTATATTTGTAACATTTGAGTGAATTATTCAAATTCAATATCTGACATTATTTAAATACATCGCAGTCACGCAAAATTTGATATGAATTTAAACATATACCTAGCTATATTATATCCTTCACCAATGTGAACATCCCATGCTGATATTTATGTTACTTAAATGTAACCGTAATTGGCTTTTAGAATTATGGTAGATTTAGCAATGAACTCAATTGCTGAGGGGAGTAATATCTGCCTAAACTTGTATTTAACTCATAGGTGTTTTAAAGTTCATGGCCTGTTTAATAATAATTTCTGTCATGAAATTCTGTGATGTGTGAACTGAGTTAATTATTACAATACCGTATGCTTATCACCACTATATTATTATTCATATTATTATTCATATTATTTACACAAACTCTTTCTCAAATTTAAGAAACAATTTCTCTGTAAGTGTAAGGTGATTTACCTGATTATAATATGATAAATTTGTTTGTGACAATGATGGGAGTCCAGCGGGGTAACACATTGAATTTTTTCATCACATTTGATTGTAGTTATCGGTGATACAATGCAATGCCTTAGAATAATGAATTATATATTTATGTATGACAAAGTAAAATATAAATGTGTGCACAAGGGATAAAGAGAAAACCTTGAATTTGATTCCTATTTAATGCTACCAAGTAGCATTGAGCCATTTGTATGTACATGATTGGTTAAGTTATCTGTAAAAATATGTACTTTGTATGTTAGTCAAATTATTACTTATATTTTTAGTGCATCAATCATCACCGATGCAAACATTGATGTTTTATACTTTAAGATGTCGTTTGTGTGATTTGTTTTGAAAACATATTGACAGATTATGAACTACATAAAATTATTATTTATAGTGGGTGTGAGGAAAAATAAATGCGTATAATGTAACTTCAAGGCTATGTCAGGGAGTCTTGTGAAATTTATTTTCATGCCCTAATGTTCTTATTTTGCGAGGTATACCTACTCTGTTTTCAACATTAGGATTTCATGGAAGAGAATATGAGCATATTTAATTATTTGAATTTAGAATTTTTGTTAAGAAAATTGTGAATAATAAATCATGTACAATAAAATAATTAAGTAAAACAAGAATGAATGCAATTGTGCCCTAATCTTACCAACAGATCAAGGTATAACCTTGATGTGAGCACTTAGCCATGTAAACAGATGAAATTATTTTCTTGTCAGCAAGACTCCAATATCCTCCCACTTACGCTAGCCTGTGCAGCGATCATAGACATATGCATTATCAAGGCAATGTTCAAAAATTATGAAAATGATCTGAGAATTACCAATTGGAGAAGTACACATTGTTTATCTACTAGTATACATCAAAATAATGTATAGTGAACCTTTCTGTAAATTTTGACAATTAAAATATTCTATAGTAGAATGTGACCACTATAAATTGGCGTGCGAGGGAGGGCGTCCCTGTCGCGTAACAGAAGTTGCCAGGGTGTAAATTTATTACACAATACATAAAGTACAGAATATCCGGTGACCAGGTTTCGTAGCGTTTAAGAGAAATTTGGTCAGGTAACACTAAAGAAACCAAGCAGTAATGGTGGCCGTTCTATCTGTCAAACTGTCAGACGGTAATATTGGTCCATTATTTGCTTTTTCAGCTTCGCAAAACTTTAATACTTCATTGGCAATTGTTCTTGCACCATCCCGGACTGTTTAGGATGTTTTGGACATAATAATTCAGTGTATATTGGTAATCAAGATGTTACAGTTCCCGAGCAAGTACAAAATTGAACTGAATGACAGGGCAAGGGGTAACCGCCAGGTGCGAGCGGGGCGGGTTTTAGTTCCAAATTCGCCGCACGCCAATTTATGTTGGGCAAGCAATATCAACATGAGAATATCTATCACTTAGTATAAATAACGAAAACTGCCAATCTCCAATCAGCCAATGAAAATACGGTATTCTGCTATGTATTATAATGAATACATAGTTAGTATTGCATGTGGCTTTGTATTATTCCTTTGCAATATTAAAGAGATTTTTTAATACTACTATATAAATTTTTTTCCATAACAATTACAAAATAAATAAATAAATGTGTATCATTATTTACATTATTATACACATTTCAGATTAATTTGATTGTAACGAATAGGTATAGGAAAAATTACAAAAAGTTTCAAAATAATGTCGATGTTCTGACAGATGCATATCAAAAATAGCAATCTCCGATATTGGCACAGTCATACAGTCATATTATTATTTTTCTTCTTATACCGTATTCGCTTACCAGATATTGGTGATCATGTTTGCAATAATAATCTTGTTGGCAGCTGATCAGAAAATATGCACCATTTTCTGTAGGTTCCTCACCAAGGCAATCTTGTCCAGTAATCTTATTTTAAATCATCCAACGTTCTGATCCGATAATTTCCTCGATCCCTCATAATATGTCTGAGACATTACAGTTTCATTTCGTTTTTTGTTCATCTAGCTAAAGCTAATTTTGAGCATTTTTACTCCCTTTCTTTTAACTCGTAGCGTCTGCTTGCTTGTCTGTCGAAAAAACTTTGGATCGATTTTTAACCTTTTTCCCGTGATCCAATCGAGCTGAAACTTTGCAGGCAGACTCGTGGCGACGATAAAAATGATCTAACAAATTTTCATTTAAAAAAATTAAAAATTATAGTATAATTTTGGATTTTTCGAAATTTTTTTTACTTCCTTTCGTAGTATCGCCCGACTCGAGACCAACGCGTGGGGTAAGCGTCGAACCTGTTTCAACTAGTAAATAAGAAAGGGAGTATAAAAAAACTTGGTTTTTATGGGTTAGTTTTTTCTGTAGATCCATATCTCAAACCCATCATGTCACCTTAATACAGTATGCATTTTATTTCAATTGAAAGATCCCATTTGTTTTTATACTACATCCTAAGATTCCTAAGTACACAATTTTTGTATCTTCTCCATACATACATAAATTTTTTGTACCTTCGGCATATTATTGGCTTGCCTAAAATTACGTCATATGGTGGATATCAAACATTTTTAAAGTTTGTGGGTCAATAAATGACTATGTTCATTTATTAAAAATCCTTTTTTTTTTTTTACAAAATGCATATGAGGACATAACCACATTTACAACATACTACATTACAATAATGAATTAGTAGTTTTCAATTGAATTATCATTTTGTTAATTTGTGATAATAACTCAATAGCATAATGTATTTGCTTTGTAGGTACATTGTTTGAATTTTTTATATATGAATTGTATTTAACTGTTCCTTCATTACATAAGCATATTTTTTAACAAAAAATTAATTGAATGCTATGAATACCAAAAATATATTAACCGTTTGAGTGTATCCTGTCAAATGTAAATAGTTTTTAATTATAAAATTTATGTACATATTGCGTAGTTCGTGAAATACCGATTGGCGGACAATCTGCGTAATTTCCACCAGGCAGACTTATTTATGATTGGGTCAATATATTTTTAACTCTGCTTTTTTTAAACAGATTGTTTAGCCATTACATATTACGATTATAACCGTAATGTATAATAATTTGTATATGTTTTCCATTGTACTTTATGTAATTTGTTTAACGTATTTAGTTTAATTTTGTTTTGGATTAATTTATAATCTGTAAAAAGCTGGCAATAAAATATTTAAGATTAAATGTTTTTTTGTTAATATATCTATATCATATAAATACTATTACAGAAATTCTTATTATATATATTATATTAATTTTGGAGTGATAAAGAAATTTTTATTCATGACTAGCTTCACTTCCCAGCTTTGCCTGGAATTTGAATCTATGTGCATATTAATTTCTTATTCCATTGAAAAAGGCTGAAAAATTATGTTTGCAAGGAAGAAAAAAGTCAAAACACATATCATATCATAGTAAATTATTTATTCAAAGTGAATCTCAATTTTCTTTAAAGGTTCTTTTTTCTTTAAAAAAAAATAGAAAAAAAGTGTACATAGAATATGTGTCACATAAGTAGGTAATCGTACTGTTTTCAAACTAAGCTAAACGCTTGTGCTATGGAAGTACGACTAACTGCTGATTTTCAGGACCAGCACACACAGACCAGTGGATCATTAGGCGAGAGTAGGTACTCTTTAATATTATTACATTTATTTTGTGATTCAAAATAATGCTTGTTTCTTAATAATATTCACTTACAGATAAATTTGATTTATTTATTAAATTTTTTTTCAAAATAAAACTAATTTTTCATTAAATTTGTGCATGGAAGAATATACAGACATTGTTTCTTTTTTTATATGCTTTTATATAGCTTCACTTGTTTGTCAGGGAGATATCTTGTTTAGTTTCATTTGTGTCAGGGATAGGGACAGATCTTTTAATCAATATTTGACCCAGTTCCTCACCAACAATCGCTCTTAAATGAGGCAGAGAGACGTATTCTGGATGATAATTAATAATGACGTTTTACAAAATCAGTTTATTTATTAAATTTTTTCACCTATAATACTGACTTTTGATTTATTGACATACGCATATAGGTACCTACAATGGTCGTTCTTAGTACAGCGGCTGTTTAAAAAATATTTTCTCCATTTAAGTATTTTTTTTATAGAGGCGTGTTTTTTTTATCATAAAATAGTATTATTTCTTATTGAACTATGAATTACATATTTCTATATTTTTTGTCTACTTTTTTTAGAGCTGCATATATGATTTGATACGTTTTTTTCTAGCGGAGAATTGAAATCTATTGAATATTTTTCTAATGTTATATATCATCAAGGCATGACACCAGGAGAGAGAATGGTGAAGAAGTATGTTGCGCTGGTCAGAAAAACTTTGCGCGAGCATCACACTAAATTCGATACGGCTAGTAATAAGATATGGTCAGAAACAATATACGTGGAACGTGATAGTTTTATAAAAATGAGATATTTAGGTACCTAATTAATGTCATGCACTGTTTCAGAGTTTAAACGCATTTTTTATCAATGTCCTATTAAAAAGCTTATTAAATACAACTGAAAGCGGAATATAAAAACCATAAATAATACTACTTCAGCACGCAGGTAGATAATTGCAGCTCCCCGACAAACAAAGCTGCGCCGACAAAGCCGCGCAAAACAATCCCGACAAGCCGCGCAAAACAATCTCGACAAAACCGCGCCGGCATTGCCGCGTGAATCAAAATTATGAAATGAAACAAAGTTTTTTATTTTATTTTGCGGGCAGCCTATCAATCGTCTATATTATAATTAGACGATTGATAGGCTGCCCGAAAAATAAAATTGTAGGTACGTAATATTAAATATTATAGATTAGGTATATGAGATGACAGCCAGTAGATTATATGTAGGTACCTACTATTGCCAGTAAAAAAAACAATCAAACAACCTAATCTAACCTCACCTTATTTTTAATTTTATTTCTAGGCTTTATCGGGTCACTGATAATTGCAATTTTATGATTATTTAATTATTATCTAGAGCTCGCGTCTAATTTAAAAAGTAACTTAAAAAGTACTTCGACATCCGTTATTATTACAAATTAGAAATATCTCAATTATTATCGATAATAATGCATTCTTAGGGCGACATTTGCTTATTGAAATTGTGCAATTTTTTTTTCGAAATTGTGCAATATTTGTTTTCAGTTTGGACGAGCGTGTTCCGGACAGATCTGGGTGTGCATTATTAGTTCTACCTACCTACTACCTTTTAATGATTTATTTTTTCCTACTCTACAATTTGAAACGAATTATTTTTTATCATATTTTAGCCGACAAAAAATTTGACTGTGAAAAATGCAATATCTCTAATGCTCACTGCACAGAACCTGCAAGATCTACATACCTACAAGATAAAATATTATGATTAAACAACAAGTTTTGACTTAATATCCTACATATTTTTTGTACCTGTAGGTATCACCTCTTATCTGCCAAAATCCCCAGAACTCAAATGTCATAATATCCAAACCTTCTTACCTACTATAGTGTACCTACATCTACGAAAAAAAATCAGGTTTGATAGTTAAACGTAAGTCTGGCGGTCGCTGGCTCCTACCTACTCTATAAGATATAAGAATAAGGCAGATTAATGTTTGTTAAAAATCTGTATACTAATAAAAAATTAAATTTTTGCAATTATATCTTAAAATTTTATTTTTTATGCGTATCTATTGTATTCTATCAACATCTTCTGTACCACTTAAAATTATATCACTCTAAAAATCGTGTTTTTGTAATGATTTTTCGTATTTTATAATTCACTTTCTTGCTGTGACGGATTTAAAAAAAATACTAGTATAAAAATATAATATAACAAAGAATGGCCTTATCGACCCTTGACGTCAGACAGAGTGAGGAGTAAGTAGGACGTAGCCAGTAGCAAAAACTCCAGTCGAGCCTTCTTTATTCAATATTGAACAGAAAATATTCCTTACACTTTGGGTGAAATGTCGGAGTTACGGTGTCGGTTACGGAGATAAGCGATACCAAAGTTTGATTTTTTTTCAATATTTCTAACATACTTTTTGTAAAACGTTGGACCATCACCACAGTAACTGATATGGAATATTAAAAATTCATTCGCTTGCAACAAGTCAAATAAAACCTTTACAAAAATATTTTCCAAATTTCTGCAAGGTTTTAATCATTTTATATGATTTGTATTAAAGCTTATGTATTTTTAATATTCCATATAAATGACTTTCATGACAGTCTAATGATTTACAAAAGGTAAGCCAAAGAAAATAATATTTTCTATTCAAAATTAAATGAAGAAGATCCAAAGTTTTTGCTACTAGGTACGAGACACAATGTACAAATATTTTTTGCTGTCATTGTTCTCATAGATAAAGTCTATAAAACATAACATTTGGAAGATATCTTTTTAATTAGGTACCACCCTCAAGGAACTGTTAACTAGTCGAAGCGTATTGTTAGGTATGTTTTTCCTCATCAAAACATAAAATAGAATAGAATATTTCATTTGTTCACTATATTAACAAATACTTATTTAGTTTATTGAAAAAATGTAACGTTTGTTTGACATCCCAGATCTGCCTCGAAATTAATAAAGGTAACATCGGTATTCTCTCTCATGAACATAAATAATTGAAGAACCAGGCATAAAAGCCTACGTGCAGGGAATCGGAACAGTGGCGGATTACGTTGCTTGGGGGCCCCGGGCGGTAAAATTGAAAAGGACTGATTTAATTTGAACAAAATGTTAGTTATGTTAGTATAAAAATTTCATTTATTATATATATTAGGTCCTTACATATGAAATTGGCGTTTTGCCGTACTGGCAAATTTGATCTCAAATATCTTCTCTTTGGTTAAGAATTCCAAATCCAAATTTATACAGCTATTTACTCATGTATTTGTGTTTTGAAAATTATAATTCATTTGTTTTTTCCTCAGTTGTTTTTTTCTTTGCGTCACTCAGTTTACAAAATGAAAAACTTGAAATATCGCGTTATTTACGAGTACGAGTTCCACCGTGGCACCAGTGCTGCAGAAACGGCTCGAAGGATTAATGATGTGTATGGCGACGGTGCCGCAAAAGAAAACACAGTGCGTTTTTGGTTCCAACGTTTTCGTTCTGAAAATTTCGACCTGCAGAACAAGCCCCGTGGACGGCCGGAGACCAAAGTTGATAATGAAGAATTGAAGGCTATTGTGGAAGAGGATCCATCGCAAACCACATCCGAGTTAGCTGCAGGCTGCGGTGTTAGTGATAAAACTGTTTTAATCCACTTGAAGCAAATTGGTAAGGTGAAAAGCTTGAAAGGTGGGTACCTCACGAATTGAGTGAAGCAAATCAACAAACGCGCGTTGATTGCTGCGTTGCATTACTCAACCGGCACAATAATGAAGGGATTTTAAATCGAATCATTACCTGTGATGAAAAGTGGATCCTGTACGATAATCGGAAGCGCTCATAGCAATGGCTGAACCCTGCCGAACCAGCCAAACCATGCCCCAAGCGAAAATTGACTCCAAAAAAAGTTACTTGTGAGCGTTTGGTGGACTAGTGCTGGTGTCGTTCACTACAGTTTTCTTAAATCTGGCCAGACGATTACGGCAGATGTCTATTGTCAGCAACTGCAAACCATGATGGAAAAGCTAGCTGCTAAACAACCGAGGCTGGTTAATCGCTCTAGGCCACTGCTGCTTCATGATAACGCTAGATCACACACTGCACAACAGACGGCTACCAAATTAGAGGAGCTTCAATTGGAATGTATAAGACATCCACCGTACTCTCCGGACCTTGCCCCAACAGATTACCATTTTTTTCGAAATTTGGATAACTTCTTGCAAAGGAAAAAATTCAACTCCGATGGGGCAGTCCAAACCGCCTTCAAAGATTTTATTGATTCCCGTCCGAATGGTTTTTTTAGTAAAGGGATCGATGAACTACCTATGGGATGGCAAAAGTGCATAGATAGCAATGGTACATACTTTGATTAAATAAATGTATTATAATAAAAAAAATCGGCTTTTTGTTCCTCCCATACTACACGCCAATTTCATATGTAAGGACCTAATATATAATAAATGAAATTTTTAGTCTACCGGTTTCGAGACGTGCCCGTCTCTTTGTGAGGACAACCACTACACTAGCGTGTACATAAATACCACTATGCACCACAATTATTATTCACACACTAACACCTTCCCAAAATATTCCACACATGCGTGATAATCTAATCGAAGGCTAACATGGACGGAGGCGTTAGGTATGTCTCGAAACCGGTAGACTAAAAACCTCAGTGAGTGGTTATTTTTTAATTATTTATTTATTAACGTCATTGTAACATATATTATATATTATGTACACATAATAAGGTAAAACATACATCAAATGAATGGATACTTTAAATGATTGCCAAAGAAATACAATAGTAGAAAAAACAGAAAAGAGAAATAAAAAGAAGAATGACTAGCAAGAGAGGGAAGTAGTATATAGATTATATATATAATAATATATATATATGATATATAATAGATATAGATAAGATATATATATAGATTATATAGAGTAACTGAATATATATATATATATATCTATATAATATATATATAAAAGTAAAAAGAAAGTACCTATACAGAAAAAACAGAAGCTCCAAGATAGTATAATATAATAAGAAATACAAAAGAATAAATAAAATAAAGTAAAAAAAACGATAGCACAAGCTTAGAAAAGCATAATAGGTACAATAATTTTTTTACATAACAGTTAGTTATTTTATCCCATCACATAAACAACTGAAATACAATCCAGTTATTTAAGTCCAATCTAAAGATTGTTGGTCTTGTGGTAAGGACTCTCGCCTAGTGATCCAAAGGTCGCGGGTTCGAATTTTACTCCATACCAGCAAGTTAATGCTATTTTCATAGCACAAGCGTTTAGCTTAGTTTGAAAATAGTAAGAATATTGATGTCACACGTATTCCGTGTTCACATATCTATTTAAAAAGAAAAAAAAATGACTTAAAATGCCAACCACAAAGTTAATTCCTATTATAGATTATAAATAAAACCTTTTTTTTTTACCTAATCTAATATAAACCTAAAAACCTGTCGTTCACGACACACTTTCTTCCGACACAAAAATTACAAAACTCAGGCTGCAAAACACTCGGTTATCAGTAGAATCATGAACTTATTCTTGCAATACGAGAATTCCCTTGGCATATACTTATTCGCAGACACAAAGTATATTCTTAAGCAAAAACTTAAAATGATGATTTCATAGGCTTTAAACCAAACACACACACACTCACACACACTCACACACACTCACACACACACATACATACACACACACACACACACACACACACACACACACACACATCTTTGGGTAAGTAATTTTATAGATATTATTATAAGCGATTAATATATGTATGGAGCAGATATTATTCAAACGCTTTAATTTTTCTTTATAAAACATCTTCATGCCTTGTAAGCTTCAATTCGAATAAATAAAAAAAAATGAAATAAAAAAATAATAAAAAAAGCAATGACTATATTGGAAAATGTTACATTTTTAATTTGTATTATTTCGGTTCAATTTATTATTTGCATTTTATATCGGCCGTTCTCGAAGGCTAGAGGGCGCGGAGCTGGTTTCTCATATCGGAGGTTCTGGGTTCGATTCGCACATCCCGGTGCGGTCACAATAAATCTGATCGTGGAGCTGAACTCAGCTTTTTCTCCTTCCCTTAAATGGAGTGTCATCTTCCCTTTATTCGCTCTTCACTTACTATCCTCTTTACCCTGCTTTACCCTGATAAACTTTTATACAGGAATAATTAATTTTCTCCCGCATCTTTATAAAATCTGTAATTGATTAATAAACGAGATAGGTACTGTGGGAGAGAGGTAAGTGAGTGGACTTTTGCGGTCATGTGTGTCGTGCAGCCCTTTATATGACATAGCATGGTATGGCCTTTAGAGTAAAAAATATCAATCTGGCGACGAATGAGTAGGACCAATATGGGAGCTTTACTGGGCGTGCGGTGGGTGTCTATTCACATCTGATTTACTCAAGTTTAAATGTTTTTGCGGTTGTAGCCTTAAAAATAAAATGACAGCGGAACAAAGCGATCTACGGTCTTGGCATTGCTCGGGGGCACGTGCCTCCCCCTGCTGCGCCACTGCTCGGAGGCCCCTCGGGTTCACAGTCCGTCCACCGTTTAATCCACCACTGAATCAAAAACGACGTGAATAAGTGTGAGAAATAATGAAAATCTTCGTTCTGGGGTAGGTACTCAAACAGTACAAGATAACGTTCAAATGACTTGTACGCGTTAACGGAACGAAATCCAGGCATAACCGACCATTCTAATTAAAGCGTCGTTCTCACACTTTCATGTTTAGGAAAACGTTGGAAGCCAACATAATATATTGTGTGGACCGTATTTGAATGCCCCGCCTCATCGCGCGGTGCCGTAATTGTTACCGACTCCGCGGGCTCCCAGCTTTTGTTTTTCGTTTCTTTGAATTTGAATCATTGCTTCGCGGAGGACCGTGCATTGTGGGCGCCCGGGGATATGCGGATCCCGCTTGCAAAGAGATGTTTTCAAACGAGCGCTTCAAACGTACGTTTCACGTTTTCATGAACAGATTTTCACCACCCAGTAGGTACTTTGTTGAGCGTGTGTGCACACACAATAATTAAAAGCGCTCCTTGTGTCTTTTGAAATAAGAAATCTATGGAATGCGGAGCGGCGGTGGGCTGTATGCGCAGCGAAACAAAAGGAACGTAGCTGGTGTAAAATAAAACAACGATACTAAATTTTTCCACACCGTTTCGAGATAATCTTCTCATCTGAAAGCTCGACTCGTTTTATTCCGTTTAGGTACAAAGAAGCAGAACAACGTATTCTATCCGCCGAATGTGGTTGTGTGGACAAGATATGAAAATGTATTTTTATTTTAATAAATAATTGCAGTGTACATTTATTTAAATGAATTATAAACGTAATATATAGAATCACAGAATACAAAATTGTACAGAGATGAACTAAACCCCTTCATTATGCGATGGGAATGGGACACCAAGTTGTTTAAAATGGTATTATGAATATCGCAAATGCTCCGGTTCCTGCTATTGTTATTTATTTTCTCTGTGAAGTTATTTAATATAAATCTACTATTTTAAAACTTGTTACCGCCATAGATTTTTTAACCGTCAAATTTTATTTTCATTTTTAGGCTCTTTTTCATTTGCAATTAAACATGGTGTTTAAGAAAAAATCTGAAATATGAATGGTGCAAAATCCGGCCGCCTTTCTTTTGCATATTGGAATTTTGCATCCGTCTCTTTCTCGCGGCGTGACAAAAATAAAAAAATAAAAAATTTTGGGCTTTTTTTACCGAGCGCGATGTTTCTGCGACTGTTAGCATAGTTTGAATGAAATTAAAAAATTGAGTAGGTATCACGTTCGAATAATAATTAGAGGCGCCATATTTTGCCCATTTTTCGTATCGTAGCGAAGTGCGACAACTTTCTACAGATAGCGCGCGATAGTGCGCATTAGGTCTTAGGTCTACAGGAAATTTTTGTTCCGAATTGCGTGTCCACGGAATGGCCTTCGTTTTAGAGTTTTTTATTTCCGTTTTTTATATTTTTGTATGTTGCTCTGCGACGCGTTGGTCGATTTTACATGTAAACATCGCAATCTATAGAGCACGAGTGCCACTACCGAGTGTGCTAAATATAAACGTTCTGAAGTTTAGTTTAGTACTTTAGAATTAAATTCGCTTTCATTCGGTTTTCACAGTTTCAGCCACTGCTCCGCAAGGGGTGGCTCTGTTCTCTATATAAAAATCATGATTTGTAGAATTTTAACTTTTCAATCTTTTGGCGTTTTTAATTTCTTTCTATGTTTTTTTCGCAAAGTTACAAGCAAAAACAGAAATACACTAAATCTGGAATTATTTTCGAACGATATTCATTTTTTTTCTCCTAGATGCTAAGAACGGCGCTCGAAACGCTGAAGTTCCTGAATAATCACACTTGGGTGACGTCATTGTGATAAAACAATAGAGGTGAAAATTAGTCGTTCCCACACAGAATAAAGAGAAGAAGTTTGAATGAGTTGAATGACATCAAATTAAAAATTCTGTATAGAGGCCTTTTTCTAGTGTATAAAGCTTTTTTTTTCATTGTTGCTGAGTGTCTTGGCAGCAAGTAAACACTAAATTGATTTGACGCCCTGCCTGCTACACTAGTAATTTACTGTATTATAGCAGACAGTGCTCTTCCAGTAGTAAAATGTTCAAGAATATTTATTATTTATATAACATTTGTGAATCAATCTTATTGCCAATTAAAATTAAGTAATAGTAATAATTAAATGATTACAATTTAATAATGGTGTTAATTAATTCTATTATAGACAAAGGAAAAAAAATGATCTGAATAGGATATTAATAAAATAAAATAGAATAAAATAAAACAATTAAAAGCATTTAAAAAGATGACAGTAAATGTTCTTGTAGGATTAGTATATTTCAAATTTAGTTTATGTCATGGCTTTTAATAGGTTTTGGGCATGCTTCTTCCGTTGTCTGTAGATTAGTACAATCACAGGGTTTATCTTTTGATTGACATGTGTGAATCAGTAGATTTTTGGGCTGCTTTATTACTGTTCTTTTACTGATGGAGAAACACATGTATTTTGTCTTTGAAGCATTTACTGTTAGTAGATTTTTGTCAAGCCATGATGTTATTCGATTCAATCCACTTTGTGCCTTTTTTAAAACATTTTCCCAGGAATCATCTTGAAAAAGAAGCACTGTGTCATCTGCAAAAGAAATTATTTTATCGTTTTCTAAATTGTAGTTACACAAATCATTGATATATATGAGGAAGAGCGTGGGTCCCAAAACACTTCCTTGCGGTACTCCATATGATGTTTTGTGGAGGTTGCTGCAGTGACCGCCCGATTTAACCACCTGAAACCTGTTATTTAGATAATCTTCAAACCACGCCAAAGCCGTCCCCCTTATTCCCGAAGAATTTAGGTATAATGAAAACTTTGTTTTTATGGGTTAAATTATTATTATAAACTTAGGTAGGTGCAGTTTGATTTAAATCAATGTACCTACCTAGAATATAGGCGACCAAGCGTGTAATGAACAAGAAACAAAAAATTCTGATTATAACAATCCTTCCTTCAATGTGAAATCAGTTGATATAATAAAAAAAAACAAACAGAAATTTGAACAGAATAAAAAATACACGAAAATAAAATTGCAAATGCAACTTTTGCTGGCTACTTTGAACAGTGCGGAGTTAGCCGAGGGGATGGGACGCGGGCTGGTACCGGAAATCCGCAGGATCCAAATTCGAAAACTTCGTAAGCCCTTCGACCGCTCCCAACAGGTTGAAGTGTTCCAGTTCCTGCCCAAAAGCGAACTCTCTAGAGCGAGATTTTCGATATGTGGGTTTCGATCGACCTTGTCTTTGGGACGGGATGGATCGGGCCAAACCACAACGCCCCTTTGTAGATTCTCGCAAATGCAGCTCCGGCTCGTGGGATTATAACAAATATACCAACAGCCGATGCGCGTATTAAAAAATATTGGGCAATTTTAAGTTCAAATGCTATGACTCCTAGAACAAAGAGACCACCAGGCGCCTGCAATCTGCAATTATTATCATTTTAAAAACTAAATAATACGATTATAATTGTGAGAGGAATATTACAAGGTATATCTATTAAAGAGACTTTTTTCAAAATATATTTATTTATTTATTTGTTCACGCCCATAATAGGCTTTTAAATGATATAAAACATTATATAAAAATGTTATAATATACAAAGAAGTAAATAAGTATATAAAACAATATTAGGTATATACAGTACGTATAAGATATAAAGTCCTAGCACGTATTATATAAAAAAATAAAAAAATATTACATAACATTCAAGAAGTATATAATATATAAAACAATATCAGGTATAAGCAATAAAATATAATTAATATATATATAAATATAATGTACATGTATAAGCAGTGAAAGTATCAGGTATAAGCATTTATATATTAGTATAAACATTAAGAACATAAATTACAAAGCAGTAATGTGTATAACAAAAATATATTACATATCATTACATGTACCTACGTATATATTGATAGTGAAAGTTAGTAATGAAGTAGTATTGTCTCTTTATGCGCGTAAATGGCATGTTTCAATGTTCTTACTGCATGCATGCCCCTGATGTATGCTGCAAGGTATATTTTTTGATCAAAATGAGTGTAAAATTCCGGATTTTATCGACCGTTCCGGTTCGCTAAATTTTCCGTTTCGAGCCCCGTCAGCTGAAACGTAAAATGATTGCAACCGTGGTTTAAATAATCTACAGGGAGTATTGTGACAGTAAAATAAAAATCTGACCATTTAATACCGTACTGAAATCGACAATGGTTATTGGGTAACGGCTTAGCATATTCGGGTCTATTCTCATTGGTTTTATCATGATAATCTTGTCTTGGCCTCTATTATATAACATTTTACACGTCGTTATTTTTGACGTGATGATTATTATATAAAATAACTACTGATGTTATTTTAAAAGTTGATAGAAATCCCTTTGTTTCACACACATTACTAATTTCTTCATTCAATGTTTCCAAATATTGAATTAAAGCCAATATTTCTGTTATGATGAAAGAAATATTAACATTTAACAGATGTTTTGACATTTCGCAAAGAAATTATACGCCCACTTATTATTATTTATATAAGAACGTCCTGTTTATTTTGTATGTTTTAAGAGTAATCGTATATGCTTATTTTATTTAAATTACATAGTAGATATGACACGATAAATATAAATAGTAGCACTGTTGCTTGTATTGTCGTGGTTAATGATTCCTGCCTTCGTTAATATGTAAAAATAACTAATATTTAATACTAGCGGGCCGCATCCGGCGTTGCTCGGGTAACAGATTTATTTAAAAAGAACTTCGCGGGAAAAGTGTCATTGTTTTACAAAACCTCTAAATAATATGTTGATGCAAAGTTTCCGTTTAATCCAGGCCGGAGGTGGAAGGGATGTCCGGGAGAGTTGTGGTGAATATATACATATTATACATATTATACATATACATAATATACATATTTTATATTATGTATATGTATAATATGTATATGTATAATATTTCATACATAATATACATATTTTTATCAGAGTTGTAAAATGCAAGTAAGAAATGCTTAGTTCAGTTCTGTATGATTGTGTACCATTGTATATAATTTTTGGAACATAACCTAACAATAGTTAACATAATAATAAAGATTCTATTACATAATATAAATAAAAAAAATATATATATATCTATCATTCATTTACAAGTTTCCACAACATTTCTCATGGGTTAAGGCATTTAATTTAATAAAGGTTACTAATTAGCAAGAAACAGAAAACAGTTATTGCAAAACCAAAAAATGGTTTGATTTCTGTGTGAAGGAAAACACGGAGAAAAAAAATAACACGAAACATTTAGAGCACTAAGGTATAGCCTTTTTAAAAGCATAAAAGTTCAATGAATAATAATATACGAGTATCTATTACGATGCCCATTCGGGCTACAATAAACTTGACATCTCATCAAACAGTAAGTAACTATGCAACAACAAATTATTTAATTACATTTCTTTAAATTTCTAATTTCTAATGCTGGGGTGGAGGAGGGGGTGATTGACGGAGGATGGGGAGTGGTATCGTTTTAAAATTTGGAATTAATAGTATTTAATTTAATTTGGAGTGCATTACATTCATGTCTGGGGGAGAGTTTAAATATAAAAGTCTGATCTACAATAATATAAAGGAAGCACATAAGTAAAATGAGAATTTAATCATTATTTGAATTCATATGCAATAATAATTAAAAACTCGTATTTCAAGAAAATTATTTATTTATTTATTCAATATTCAGGGAATATGATATTTATTTATTTAATATTCACAACAAAGAAGCATAGAAAACATTAATATACTATATATGGCCAATTACAGGTCTCCAGTTTTAGAAATATGTTAATAATGATAAATATGTTATGAAATAAACTTAGGAATGTTAAGAATAAGATAACAAGAAAGAATAAAAATTTAAACCAAAGAAAAAGAGACTTAATTATTAGCAGAAATACTTAGGCTGTTCAGAATAATACAACAAGAAAGAATTAAAAAATTTAAACAAGAGAAAAAGACACTTAATTAGGAGGATAAATACATTATACCTACATTCACTTTTCTCTTAATTTGACCTAAAGTAATTAAACTTACACCGATTTGCTTTTGAAAACAAATAATTTTGTAAACAACACTTTTGTAAAATATAATTTTTAAAGTTTAGTAGTTCAAAAAAAATCGGGGAGGCAATTTATTTCCCAGATCAATAAATAACTACTATTTTTTGCTAGTCTTTCTAATAAAGTAGGTACTACGTATTTAACAGTAGTACGTTTAATTATCAAAATAGATCCCTAAGCGCATAGTATATCTAATCTAGGTAACAAAATATAATATTATATTGTAGTAAAAAAGTAATTCACATTTATTGGTGAATATTGGGAACATAATAGAAAGCGATTTGATTTGAATAGAATCCGCGTCTCGGGGCTTTCCGTTTGAAATATTATAAAGCCAATAAAAATAATCCCAAATAAGATCGGCATGGAGGATATAATAAAAAAGGGATATAAATATAATACATTTTTTATAGAAAACCTTTATTCATAAGTAATTTAAAATGGCTACGATATCTTCCGGTTCCAAAGAAGTCGATCCGCTCATGTAGTGAATCTTTGATTGAAATTTATCGAAGCCTTTGAATACTAATAGGTATTGTATTTATAACTCATTCTAAGATTTCAAACGGGAAACTCAATTTTCGCAGTACCTTTTAATAATTCGTCTTCCAATATTGGACGAATAATTTCGCTGAATTCGTAAGAATTAATGATTTACTTATTAAACTTAGAATACAGCGTGTTCCTTGACTCACGGTAGGTTCATAAACTAAACACGTTTTTTTTTGAAATAGAGATGCATTTACGGAATACGATTCGCTTCAATTTTATAAGTTAAGTTTATTTACTAATTTTATTACTAACATAAAACTAAATTTTATACCTCATCTTCTTCTTACAATTAGGCAATCCGCCCGATTGTGCCACTACAGCGATTTGTGCCATTTAACAATAATTGAGGTGGTACCAAAAATGGATATAATTAACCAAATATTTAGGTCATTTTCGTAGACAAATTTTGAAATTATAACCATCAGATTTTTTGAGTTCATAGAAAGAAGATAATATATTGGTCTGGAATTGAGCCTTAGAGAATATCCAAAAGAAATCGATGCATTTTGGTTTAGAGTTAAAACGCCCGTAATCTAAATTCTTGGGAACAATTAATTTATTTATTGTAAAATTTAATAAAACTTCCAGAAGTATTTGGTGAGATGTTTTAAGGTTTATTTATTTTATAAGTATGATGCGCGTAGAATTCTGAGTAATTCGCGGCACCAAATCACATTTAAATATTTACGTAGGTACTAGACGTGTGGCATTGAAACATTTAAAATTACTACAATAAACTATTATCAATGAGCTTTTAATAAAATACGAGTATATATTAATTATACGTAATTCAACTACACGTGGTACCTTCGTCAGTATTTTAACTAACATATTTAAGAGGTAATTTAATAAATGAAAATGCAATAAACTATAAACTATTATGATTAAGCTATTAATAATACATGTTTATATTGCGTATTTAAATATATAAGTGGTACCAACGTCACTTAATTAAAAAATTAAAGTCGTATTTGATAAATGAAAATGTTCATGAGTTCTTGAAGGCAGTGTTTCAGTTAAGTGGTAAAAAATGGATACGTTAGTGGATCATGGTAGTAAAAAATAAATCGAAGCTCGTCCATTTCATGCATATAATTATGTACTGTTGTATTTTGCTATAACTTTGTGGTTATTCATTATGAATATAATTAAACTAATTAACTTTGTTTAATTATATTCATATAATTATGCTTTAAAAAATTTAATATTTTTTTTTGCTAATAAAGCAACCTGTATATAACAAGATTATGAGCGGCTTTGCCAGTCGGAAAACTGACTTCAAGGTAAACTTAGAACCCGTTTCGTGGTTCTATTGATGGCCGCTTTACATTAAGGCTTCCCCTTTTAGTTCATTCTATCGATTGCTTCTCCAGCTCGGTTTCACTGTCCTGATCGAATCCTCTTACATCATTTACCTTCCTGTCGAATCTATTCTATACATCGACTCTTCTCTGCCGGAGAACATCTCCCTTAAAATCCTATTTTGCTAGAATCGACCCTCTTGCCTGAATCCTGTTTCCTCTCGTCAAATCATCGGTAATCATTACCTCGACTAAATAAATGTTTTTTCATGAGGACGTACAAAAAACCCTGTTGGTTTCCGGTATAAGAGTGTCCGTAAAAGAAAAATGATATATTAAGTATTTTGATTTCTCTACTCTCTAACATTATTTATAATAAGCAGCGATATATTAACATTGCTCTACGCAATAATAATAAGGAAAAATAATGCATTTTGTAAAAAAAAATCGTGTACTCATGTACGCGCGGTAGAAATTATACTTAAAAACTAAAATAAAGACAAAATTATATCTTAATGACGCTCTAAGTATTGTGTTGTAAAATCTACTCTGTTAATTATCGATTATTCTATTGAGTTTCGTGAAAATAATTGAAACTAATATTAATAGAAATGTAACTGCGAATATTTAAAATAATTTGGGCAAATAAAAATTTATTTAAAAAATGTGGGCATTTTCAAGCTAGCTTTAGCTACCCACATTCATGTTTTATAGTTTTTCGGCCTAAAACAGTTCCCTATAGGAGTTTTGAAACTGTACAACTTTGACAGCCGCATTGAATGTCGAATGAATGAATATGTTTTTTGTTTTGAAAACGAATATCTGACAATAACGTCGTTTTGCAATAAATAATTTCTCGAATATCATTTTTAATCGCTTTTTGCATGGACACAAACAAAAACTTTCTTAAAAATATCGAAAATAAAACTTTTTTAAATAAACGTAAAATACAGTTTACTAGAAGCCCTTTGTACGAGAAGTCCCTTTTTGGCATTTCGATTAGGTGCACAACTAAAATCGTAATTCAATAAACAGTTCTAATTTTCAATTCAATAACCAATCATTCGTCAGCTTTTCAATTGAGCATCTTTATGATTGGTACTTGATTCAAGATGGCTGACAATACTTTATATTATTGGAACACTAATTTCAAGTGAACGAATTTTTTACGTTTTAATGGATGCGCGCGCATTTCGCGGTCTCTCATTCCTTGCGTTCGCAATTTCCGTTATAATAAAATTTGTACCCTAAATACGCCAAAAGAAGTAATAATAATATATGAATAAAGTTACAATACGCCTACCGATGAGGAAATAGGTAAATGCGAGAAATAAGCTAATATTTTATGATTCATGTATTGTCATGTTGTTAATAGCAAATATTTTTAAAGTAGATACCTAAATAATACATTCAAATATTTGACTGGTATTTCAGGCTAAAATACTGCGGAAAATATTGTTAAACCTGTTTTAAAAATGCTTTGAGAAAAGTTAGAGTAAAAATGATGTATTTCAAGAAAAGCATGTTCCTCGTCTTCATCAGCTTCGTAAGTTAGGCGTAGGCGTCAAATTTCAATTTCATCTTGCAACTCCAAATTTCTCATCAAACTTATCCGAGGAAAATTAAATTTTCCACACTGAGCCTAGACAAGGCAATGAAAACATAAGCACAGGTAAGTGGGTACCGCGGGGGTGAAATATGAAGTTATGTGAGACAGTATACTTTAGGGGTGGTTAACTTTGTTCCACTTCGCTACTTCTTGGCAGGGTTTACGGCGTGGAACTAGGACCTGAATAGGCTCGTACTATATTTTTACCAAGTGTACGTTTCCACTAGTAATTTTCTCTTATGACGCAATAAAAGAGGAGGACCTCGAAAGTGGAGGGAATTCGGAGCGGGCCGATCAAACTATAGGATGCGCCATATTTTGTGCTATAATATTACCCAAGGTTATTTATTTATCAACGCCCTAGTGGGCTTTTACAGTACAAGAGAGTTACAATGATTTTTATATACCTAACATAAAACACGTTATAAAATAAATAATTAAAAAATAAATAATAGAAATAAAACCTTTTTAAGAGAAATGAACAATATATATATAAACAATAATTAATACGAACGCAAAGAGTAATAATTAGAAACCTTCAATAAATTAAATGAAGAAAAATAAAGATAATTAAACCAATATACCAGATAAATAAGATAAGAAGGTAAAATAAAACAAAAAAATATATATAGAATTAAAACATATTTAATAAGGAAATTAATAATAATTAGGACACTTTAAAATATCAAAGTAATATAATTATATAACAAAGTAAAAAATCAAAGTAAATAAATCGGGAACTGTATATAATTAATGGGGAACAAGTGATGAGAGTTTACGTGGATTTAGAAGTGTAACTTTAGAAAATGAAAGAAATGTTTGCTATACGTCTAACAATCTAACGCAAAACATTCATGTTTTGGGTTTTGATACCTATAAATTCCCAAAAACATATAAATTTTATGGAATACAGATGCTGGAATAAACTAATCCAGATTCAGGTGTCTAAAATGAAAACTTTATTAATTACTTTTAAGGACTTCGAATCATTTAAGTACAACATATTGTTGCACTTAAATGGCAAAGAAAGTCATTGAACAAATCAAATGAGTTTTCTAGTTACATACCTACTGCTATCGTAGCTGCTGGGATGTGACCTGTTGATTTCCTTGAAGATTCAGGATGGCAGGAGAGCCAGTAGCATCCATGATTTGATCGGTCCATTGAATCAGAGATTACCCTTTTTCTTTCAGTAATAAGATTATCATCCCGTGTTCTTTTTCAGACGATCATTTTCTTTGCGGGTGAAGTGCTTCAGGATTTTTCCTTCGTTCGTTAACAAAGTTTATTTTTGTACTCTGTAGAGGCGGATCTATTTTTTTCTATTTATTTATTTAGACATATACAACAGATAAGATACAATAAAAACATTTACATTTAATTTTAATAATCAATATGAATATTTATTTTAATAATCAATATGAATATTCTTGACTATTGATATATACAATTAGGGGTCGGTTGTTTCAAGTTGGATTAAAGTAAGCGTTCTTTTAAAGCATAGATTTTTACGTTCTCCACCAATCAGACGATCCGTTTTCGTAAAAATCTATGCTTTGATCGACCGCTTACTTTGATCGAACTTGAAACAACCGGGCCTAACTGACATTATTTTTTGTACATCTTTTAACTTAGTTTGTGAAGTATACTTATAAAAAATTTAACCAAAACTCGAAGAAATAAAAAAAGTAGATATCAGCATACTGCGATGATTTCTAGTTAAAGTAAGAAAAATTAAATTTAAAAAATGCATCTTCTGATTTTGGTCAAGCCCTTTTGGAAGAACGTTCCCCCGCATCTTGTGAGGATCATATCTCATAAAGATGCTGCAACAATCGGCTCCGTTCGAGTGAAATTGGATTCGGGAATGGGGTCGTTTAAACAACCGTGACTTATCAGGTCCCGCGTCCCGCACTATCGGTGCCACCTTTTTAGGCCACTTTTAATTCCACTGGATTTCTTGAAGATTTTACCCAACCCGAAGAATGCAGTCAAGCTAGGGGTGGAGCAAACCCAAAACGGGTGGAAATTAAATTTTTTAGTTAACCCGAGGATAGGGACTTGGAGCATTTTGGAGTGCCTATTTTGATTGATAAATTAAAGACACTTTGATAGAAAGCAATAGCTTTGTGGTTTGACATATTAAAATAAATAAAAACACTTTTCTTTGTATTAAACCACGATTTATTATTGTGCCATACGGTTTCGCTCAAACTTAAGCTTCATCAGGGCAACTTAATAACTAAACAATAAATACAAAGCAGTGCACTTATATATACATAATATAAAATTACACGATGGTAAAAGATAGATAGATTATATGATAATGACATATTCTCTTTCATAATTACTGGTATATTGTCTCACTTGTTTGTAATTTGTCTCTCTATCTCTCTATATGTTGTCATTATCGTGTAATTTATATTACGTGTCTTTCATATATACTCGTATATTGTTGTCTCTCCTTTTTCTAGGTAATTTTATATTTTGTCTCCCTTATTATGTATATATAAGTGCACTGCTTTGTATTTATTGTTTAGTTATTAAGTTGCCCTGATGAAGATTGAGTTTAAGCGAAACCGGTTGGCACAGTAATAAATCGTGGTTTAATACAAAGAAAAGTGTTTTTATTTATTTTAAATTATAGATGTCTCGCAGAGCCCAAGCTATTTATATGGGAAGGTAGGTATGGAGATCTTTGGATATTTATAGGGCTTACAACCTATCATACGGCTGGCTTAAGTGATCACTTTATATGATATAACGTTCACGATTCCACCAAAAAATTTTGGAAGTTGTATATCTTACATCCATCTTGTTTAGAATTCTCATAACCACTATGCTAACGCCATTTATGTTTTTTTTGTTGAAAATTTGTCATTCCCATGAAACTGTTTATAGATCGCCACTGGTAAATTTTTTATATTTTATGATTTGATGTCGCTATTTTGATCCTTTTTGCTTCAAGCCGTTTGTGATTTGAAACGTTTTGGAGTTCGCCATTTTGATAAAACCATTTAAAATAAAGCCTAATAATACTCCAAAATTAACACAACCTAACTTAAGTCACACCAAAATAAAAGATCGGTGCATCGAGTGATGTTCACATAAAAAACAGTGTACAGCTGCCAGCAACCTTCTTGAAATTCTCTGGCGTAGTGGGGGAGTGCGCAGAAGACAAAATTTGAGTCTCTTTGGTGGAATGGTACATGCGCAAACTTCTCCCCACTACGCCGTAAAATTTCAAGATGTTTGCCGGCTACTGTACCTTTACTAACAGAAAAGTAGTATCTACCAATTTTCTGAGACTGAAATTAAATGGAATGAAATAATCACTGTTTCTATAAATTAATGAACGGGGCAAAAACATTTTTGAATAATTACCTGCGCCTAGTAGTAATTTATTGCAAAACGGGTACTATTTAGGTTACTTTTTATTTTAATTTGATGTAAATAAGTTGTCATTGGCTTTGTAAAAAGGTTAATCTTTATATCATATCGGCGGCATGCAGTCAGTACCTACTAAAAAGTTCTACTATCTAGAATTTCCACAAAATAAATCAAAATACATTGTGTTTCTCGTAATATTCGAATCAAAATTATTGTCATACTAGCTGTACACTCGTGAAAAATCACGGGACACAATTAAATTAATATAAATGTCAAGACCGTGTAGTCTGTTGATGCGACTAGTCAGTGTTATTGTTGTAATTCCAGCAACTTACTGACGGACATTCGAAATTAGGATACTTCTTAGTTGAAAATATTCTGTCACGCTCGTATTGAAGATATACAGTTAATACTATTGTAATTAGCTATTGCTTTGTGATTATTCATTGAAAATAAAAATTGACATTGTTTATACCACTATATTTTTGGTAATACCTTTTTGTTTCGGAACCATCGTTCATTCTTCAGGGTAAACTATAAACTAAACATAAAAAAATATAGAGAATTATTTTATATTTCTGCCTGCCAAATTGCCAAAAATATATAATGGCCCATATTTTGTTTTGTTTAATTTATAGTTTACTCTAAAGAATAAAAACGGTGGTACCGAATCCGGTTGGTTTCACCAAAAATCTAGCGGTTTAAACCAACTGAATTTGTGTTTAATTTAAAAAATATTTAATTTCGCTTCCTTCCCCAAAATATATATAAACGTAGGTTTATGTACATATGCAATCTTTTTATAATAGTCTCAAGATATATTGTAATTATACGGCTATTTTCATAATAAAAATGATATTACAAAAATTATTTTTTAAAATGGTTTTTAATATATGTACACATATACACAAGGTTTACCTTGAAATTCTAAACACATATGAATGTCACATTCTTAAAAATATTTATTTTACGTGATATGTACATTTGATAATAACAGAATTACAACGATAAATAATCCTTCCCTTAACCTAAAATCAATATTTAAGGAAACTTTCACTATCGTCGACCTCAAGATTATCGACGATCAAGAACAAAATCGTTAACCAACGTTAAATCAGCTAACTAATAAAATATATAGGAACTTAAAATGGATCTGTGCTCTTATTAAAAGGATAAAGTGAATAGCCAGTCACATTATTAGAGAAAGAAGAGAAAATAAATACAAAACGTCAAAAATAATTTCATCGACGAGTGCAATAGTCAGTGCGGCGCGAATAATTGAACACGAGGGGAACAATGGCTTTGCGATTCGTTTGCTCTAGTTTTGTCCACACCCAGGCGGCTTTCTGTGTACGAATTTTAGTTTTAAAGGCTGTTTTCACGTAGCACCTGCTCTGCAAATGAAAAAGAAATGCTTCGATAAACTAAAAAAGCCTCAAAAAGTTAAATAAAAATTTTCAGCTGAAAAAGATTTAGCGCTACTCTACCGGAGTGGGTTGTATTGTGTTTCGATTCATTTTGTGAGTGAATTACTTAACAGTCTGTACGTCAGATTTCAGAGAAGAAAGTCAGGAAATGGTGAGTGAAATTAATTTAATATTAAGATAGAAATGATTAATTAGCGTATCTCATTAATGATAAATTTTCGGCTTGGGACGCAAGCTGTTAGCCGAGTAAATCGATTATTATTGTTGCCGCGCCGCACTATGGAAAATCGAGGTCTGTTTCGGATAAGAAGAGTCAATATGGCTAAACTTCATTTTATGGCCTCACTCGATTTTCTTAAAAATAAGTATCCTAGTGTAGCTTAGTGCCCTGATGGCAAAACTGAAATCAAAATTTGGCGGTCGTAAGTATTTAAAAAGTTATTACACTTTAAATTTTGGAGATTTTCCATACGTTTAGACATTTCAATAATTTTATCTGTAATATATATGATAGGCCATAAAATAAAGTTATACCGTCAATATTTTTTTATTTATTTCTAAATGTATATTCTTTTAGTTCTAAAGGTATATTCATAAAATTTTGCACACATATACGGTAATCTGTATAGCTTAAAATGAATACAATTATATTCTAAATATTTTTTATTTTAATACAATTTAATATATGAAAAATAATCATGACAAAATTAAAAATTGCTTTATTTTTATTTTTAAAAATAACAATTTTACTTATAACATGTTCTATAACTAATTATTATATTATATTATATACCAAATTAACCCATAATCAATAAAGAAAAACATGAAATGTAAAGTGCTTACCTACTTAGATGTCCATGTCAAGTCTTTTCACTTTATAACTTTAAAAGTAAACAAATTTGGAACGAATAAATAATTAAGTACTAACATGAACAACATGAATAACAAAACAATTTTAAAAGATAACTGTATTATTTTATACTTCATCATCTGCGCCACCTAGTTACGCGACGTAGGTACATTGTTACGCAGAGAATTATGCATTTATTTTGCAATTTATACAGGGTTATTTGTAAAACATTAAGAACATGCAGGACTATACTCCTGCCTTGATTATGAGTCGAAAATGTTCAAGCTATCATGACCTAATATCAATAGTTATGGAGGTATGCCTCAAAGTTTGCATTTTTTTCAATATTTCTTACTTATTTTTTGTAAAACGCTGGACTATCATTACGGTAACTTATATCGAGTATGAAAAATTCATTCCCTTTAATACAAGTCAAATAAAAAAATAAAAACCTTCAAAGTCCAATTGGAAAACATTCCAATTGGAATTTTTTCAGGGTTTTAATCATTTTATTTAACTTGTATTGAATGAATTTTTTGTAATTGATATTAGTTACTTTAATAATAGTCCAACGTTTTACAAAAAATAAGTCAGAAATATTGAAAAAAAAAAATGCAAACTTTGATGTCACATCTCTCCATAACTATTGATATTAGATCATGATAGCTTGAACATTTTCGACTCATAATCAAGGCAGGAGTATAGTCCTGCGATGTTATTAATGTTTTAAAAATAACCCTGTATATATCACATTATATTATGTATCGCATCGTTATTTGTGGCATCTGGTAACGTCAGTGATGGACATTATTACGTAGAGATTTAAAAAAAATTACATATTAAATTGTTTTATTTAAGTATACCTCATCATTCATCATCACCATCGCCGCCATTTGTTTCCGTTAGTGACGTTGTTATTGTTACACAGAGAATTATATACATATATATTGATACTAAACTTACTTTGGTAAATTGTCACCAGGATTTTGTTTAAAATCCATACACGCCATATCCATACGGGCCGGACACAACGAAACCGCCGACAATGCCCTCTCTATCAGATTTCACTGACCACGATCGTCTCAACTTGGACGGAGGGCTTGGTCACCGCGCGCTGCGGTACATTACAAATTTAATAAACACAATGTGTGTAGTTTGTAACTTCACTGTCTCGTGTAGCGTCCCAAGTAAAATACAAATAACTGTTAGCAGTGGCGTGCCGCAGGCATATACATATGTAGGTTATGCTGTTACCGATTACACACAGGTGTCTCGTGGCTAGTAGTAAAAAATTTGGGGGAGTATTCTTCGTTCAATTTTGAATAGAAAATATTCTTTACACTTTGGGTGAAATATAGACAGTTACGGAGATAAGCGAAATCAAAATTTTTTTTTTTTAATAATTCTGCCTTATCATTTGTAACAAGTTAGACTATCATGAAAGTAATTTATATTTAATATTAAAAATTCATTCGTTATGATTCAAGTCAAATAAAATGAATAAAGCTTTGCGGAAATTTGAAAAATATTTATTTAGCTAGGTTTTAGTAATTTTATTTGATTTGTATCAAAGCGAATGAATTTTAAATATTCTCTATAAGTTATTGTAGTGATAGTCCAACATTTTACATAAAATAAGTCAGAAATATTGAAAAAAATCCAAGCTTTTATGTCGCTTATTTCCGTACCTGTTGACATTTCTTCCAAAGAGTAAAACATATTTTCTATTAAAAAATGAATGAAGAAAACTTCCCCAAAGTTTTTGCTACTAGCTATGAGGCACTATATATTTTAAAATCGGAATTAGACTAATTTCGATTGTACGTTTCTTTTCACTATGCACGCAAACAAGTAAATTGGAGAAGCATTGATTGGAGAAGAACAGGTGAAGTTGTACACAGAAACAGTGGAAAATAAAAACTCTAGCCGTTGCGTTGTCACAGATTACGGCTGAAATTTCAAATTCTCTTTTTCATACACGGATTATTCAAACAAAAAAAAAACAATTTGTTTTTACGCCCCGCGCGCCACTGCTGTTTAGCCCAATAACACCTTTGAACACAATTTTATCGCGAGTTTGCACCACTGACAACCCCAGGGGTGGAGAGTTCCAAAATAAAAACGTCGTAAACGAAAGGCCGTCAAATATTTGGCGTCAGCGCCAACTCGGAGGAGGCGGTCGGCTGTCAAGCCAGCAGACCTGCCCCGCACTTCCTGGAGGCTGCATGATGTACACGGGGACTATAAACCTAGTGAATATCACCAGACGCAGTGACGATAGAGGCGCAGAGATCATTCCCAAAAAGTTACGCAAATCTAGAAGTCAAATATTCTGATGAAAAAACCAAGCGAAGAAAGAAATTGCGGAAATGAAAATTCTTTATGAAAATAAAATTTGGATCCTGTGCATTTCGTAGATACCTCTAGTCTGAGGATATGATGAAGATTCTCATTTTAAAATTAATAATTCCGAAATATTAAAAGCATTATTTCTTAACTTCTTGGTCAAAAAATATCATAATTCTAAACGAACTCTACAAATTTGTAAAACAGGAAATACAGTCTTGACTTATCATAATTCATAATAATACGTGGGATATAAAAGCAAAAACGGTAAAATTAAAAAAAAAAAAATGTTTTGAATGCAGTCACAGGATTACTAATTTAGAATTACTGAATTAGAGTATATATCTATCTCTTCCAAATCATGTTCCTATAAATTTGTAGGCTATATTTCCTATAAAATCTCGAATTTAGCACATTATAGATTAGTAATCCTCAATAACTGAATTATTTTTTTTGCATATTGCTACCTTTGCTTTTATACCCCATATAATGTGTGATATTTGAAGATAGTGCAATTTTTAGTTGATATAGTCTTTTATATAGAGTTTTATTAATATTAATATACTATGTAAAATCAGCAACAGAGGATAATATAAAGTCTATCACGCAAATATATTTAATCACAGGTCACAACCAAAATGAATTTAAACGTCGTTATTTAATCCTGCTCGTATATAAATTTCTTTAATTTAAATGCCCTCTAAAAAAAATTTAAATGCCCTCTCAAAAAAAAAATCTAGCCATAAGCTTATGTAATAATAATTTATATGAGTTGTCTTCTTCTTAGTATTATTTTTATTCTCATTATCTTTTATTACAATTATTTTTATTGTTTAATTTAATTAATTGTTAATCTTCTCCTTATTATTCTTATTGCCCTCAAAATGCTTCACGAAAATATTTGTTTGTGAGATATCTAAAAAAACAATTAAAAACACGATTTCCTTCTTATATTTTACTTTTTGAAATATTACATGAAGAATACAAATTACAATAATTGCCAATAATAAATTACTGAATATAATTGTTACCACTAAAAATATTCGATTTCTTTCTAAGAAATAAAAGATTGAATCGAATTATCTCAGAAAGCAATTTTTTGACATATCATAGTCTAAGACTAGGGGTGCGATCTATCCTCCGATTTATTTTAAATATATACTTTAAATAATAATCATCAAACTAATCTAAAATATATGACGGAAAAACTGCGGTGGACGAGAGCTCTCACCGGCACTTGAAGCTAGGACCTTTGTTTTGGCAATAAACTGACGCCTAATTGCTGTTTTGTACTGTTTTAGACTAATTAGATTTTAGAATAACTGGCTTTATAAGATTGTTACGAAAATCATAGTGTGGTGAGACATTTACTAAATATCTTAAAATGCAAAGTTTCCTTGGATTAACCTTTGAATAAAACCTGTCAGGTGGTGTCAGGGCACCGTGTTAATTTTTTTTAAATTTTCGTTTTAATTCGTTTTTTTAAATTTCGTAACATTTATTACATAATAGTGTTATACATAGTACCTCTCCATTTAAGAGCATTGCTTTTGTGCTCAGACGAGGTACTTTGCATTGTTACATATAATTATTTTACATTATATATAATTATTTTACATATAGCTATTTTGCTTTATATATATGGGATATTTTTGATTTTGAGGGTAATGGTGTCTAGTTGTGTATATTGAGATGTTCTCTTAATTTGTTTTTAAATTGTTTTGAATATGTTTTATTTCGATTGGTAGCTTGTTAAAAAATTTTATGCCTAAAGTTGGCTTGTAATCTTGGTGATGTGTTTTTTTCGAATTTTGTATGGTTGTTTTCTTTGATGAGTTGCGTAATTGATTTTTTAAAAATATAGTTTCTACCTTTGCGACTGAAAATATTTTGAATAGTGTTTGTGTATAGAATGTTGATTTTTTTATACATATGACTTTAATAATTGTTCTCTGAATTACTTTAATTAGATTTATTATATTATTAAAAGTTCCGCCCCACCCTATTCTTCCATATTAAAGTAGTGAGTAGACAGTGCATAATATACCTTTTTAAAATTGTTTATGCTTAAAATGTTTCGTATAGCCCTTTGTTTAATTTAACTTTCACAAAAAATTTGGTAACACCTACTTTAGACCCCGCCCCCTCTCTCTTTCGAAACTATAGTTGTAATTTAATAACTCATATCATGTATGTATATTACAAAGTTAAAATTAAACACATTTTAAATCATTTTGTTCTTTTTGAAAATCATTTATTTGCTCATTTGAAATTTAAAAAAAATTTAATAACAAATTAAATATTATAAATAACCGCATCTTTTTTGTTTAAAAATGAACGTTAAAATTTGTTGTTGCATGAGTTCTTAATTATTTATTTAAATTTCACGTATTATCCCATGCGGCTATAAAAATATCCCTTTTTGTATAAGATCGTATTTTTATTAATTTTTGAAATTATAATAACGATTTTTTTAAATGTAGAAATAGTTGCTTTTCAGTAGACACTCCTCATAAGACATCCTTTCAAATTTTTGAATAAAACGGCGTTGATCTGTATTCTCACTCGGTGTTCAGTTTAGTATCCAATATGACACGTTCTGGTCAAAATGCATCAAACTGCAGTAGTGCAGCAGAGTTCACCGAGGCAAATATTGTGACTTTATGGGCGCCGTAAACCCACGTCTTTTGATGCACAAATGTACGTGTTTTATTAATACGCCAAGATAGAGACATGGAATAAGTATAACGGGTCGGAGATAAAATTTTCTTACCCTTTGTCTCGACTCAAAAATACAAAATAGCAGCAAGTTGAAGTTTTAGTATCGCGAACATTTGTAAATGAGATTATTTTATATGTGGATGTTTACAAAACTCTAGACTATCATCAGCCCTGATGATGGACCTTAAAATGTCCTAGATACTTGATAAGATAGTCTAAAAACAACAAAGAAAATAACTATTTTGTAGAAGTTATTGATCGGCATCGTCAAATCTACGAATAATCGCACCGATCCTATTAAACTTAAAAATCTACTTGGCGTTGTATGGTATATAATGTAATTATTGGGATTTTGAAATATGTTTTTTCGGTATAATTGAGTGTCTTTAATTTAAATATGAAGTGAAATTAATTGTTAATTAAGATAAATTGTAGTAATCTCACAGAGACGATTCTATGTATATGGGAGACGTGTATGGAAGTCTTTATACGGTAGCCCAGGGCTTATAACCTGTATGAGCTGACTTAAGTGATCACATCACATAATGCAATGTTCACCAATAAGAACATCCCCACATTATTATTATTTTTTAAAATGTTGTTTATACGATTATGTTCTAGATCAGTTTTTTTCATATATTCATATACACTACGCTAGATACATGTTCCTTCCCATGACACAGACACATAGAATTTGTAGCTGGTAATTAAAATTGAAAATAATAATTTTCAGGCACATAATAAATAAATAATTTAGAAGAATATCATATATACATTAAAAAGAATATTGCGCAATACTCCACTTTAAAAATAATGAGGTATCTTTACCAGCTGCGGTTTATGTTCGATGTTTTTAGAAAAAAATGAAAATCATTTTCAAAATAATCTTATTTGAATATAATAATGTAATATTTTTTCGGTACGCTAAATAATACTCATTACCTACACCATTTAATAAGAAAATGATTAACTTTTCTATTTCACCCAGACCCTGGCGACATGATTATCTCCACCAGGTGCGCGCGTCTCGAAGAAGGACATTTTTGGAATAATTGGTTAATGAAAAATTTCAACCAATGTATGCCATAAACAATGATAATGCAACCAAATTTCTAATTATTTATAGAAAACTTGGGGCAAAAATAATTTTTGAATTTGATTATATTTTTGATGCCTCAACGTGGCATTACTCCTTAACCGTGCTTGTCTAGATAACTTAATTATGTAAAAGATGTTTTTTAGAGAACGTCAAAATGAAATAAAACACATCAAAATCGCGGTAATGGCCAAGGCCTTATTTGAAAGAATTTTAATGCCATTAGTGTTTAAATAAAGAGTATTTTTAGAGGTTAGTTTTTCGAATTGGCAACAATTTTGTGTCATGTGCCGACAGCTGATTTGTGCTCAGTTTGGTTTGTCATTTCACCATGCCGCTGTGCAAATTTATTGCACGCGTAGATTTTTAGTAACTTTTAGTTACATTTTATCAATTTACGTATTGACCTTAACATATGTATCGTCATAAATTAAAATTTATATATAGAATTTTTTGAGTTCTACAATATCTCTATAGAAAGTATTTAAATATCTCTTACCGTTAAGACAACATTTGTAAAAAACATATTATCGCTCGACCATTTTATCGTCGACTTTAGTTGTAAAATAGGTCACCACGAAAAGCCATTTTATTTTAACGCAATAATATATAACCTATGTGCACTCTGAAAGTCCATTCTAAATACTGGTGAAAGAATTTTTGGAATCGGAAAAGTAGTTTTTGAAGATTACTCCCTACAAAATACAAATCTTGCAAAATTTACCTTTTTATTTATTTATTTCAAAAAATCCTTGTTTATAATATATAGGTACTTAATAATAATTTAACAATAAAAATATAAGATAAGATTACACAATATAAGGTTAAAAAAAATCTTGAGAAAAAAAAGTCATCAATATAATACATTATTGTTTTTTTTGTTTTTTTATTTATTTGTTAGATTTGTGGATTATGCCACTCTACTAGGCTACGCATGTCCCAGAGTGGCGTTATAGAACACAATTATAATATTTTTTTGAATTCGTCAATAATATTTGTTTTCATAAGGTAATAATTATGTATCTACAAAGTATCAAGTGCAATGTTAGTGATAGGTTGAGTGAGTCATAAGTCCAAGTTTAAATATGTGTAGAATATTTTTTAATGTAAAAAGGGTTAATGTTTTGTTTAAGATTATTTTTTATTTTCCTTAATTAATTAATTAATTTATATAGGTATATGTTTTTGTTTATAGAAATTATTATGCAATTAAAGTAAGTAAATTTTCAGTTGCTGTTCTACCTTTAGAGGTAAGCCAGTTGTTTGCTAAAGCTTTTATTTTATTAATTGAGTATATTCTGATTGCAAGGAAGTCTCTTTTAAATATGTTAAATATTTTAGGCCCTATGTATGAGTAATTTTTCTGTCCATGTGTTGGCTTAGTTTTTGGTATTTCATCAAGGTTTCGTAATGCTTGTCTAGTATTATGTGAATGCGAGTTACTGGTTGCTGTTAGGTGGTTTGTGTTTTTGATGTAGAAGATGAGGGTAGACTTAACGAACAGCTGTTATTTCATATTAGTATAGATATCGTGGTACTGTAATAATTAATGGAATAAAATTATCTTTAATGAAGATATATTATATATGTCTCAGAGTGACGAAATAATATTTTTTTTATTGGAAAGTAGGTATGGAAGTTGTTGGGTGTTCATAAGGCTTACGACCTATCGTACGGCTGGCTTAGGTGATCACTTTACACAATGTAACGTTCACTATTTCCATCCATGATAGAATATCACGTCGATCAATTTTTTGGAAGTTGTTTTTGGTTGTTCGAAGTTGTTGGAAGTTTTCATATATATGCTGTAATAACCGTTAGAGCGATCGGCATCCAAAGCTTTTTCATTCCTCTAAAATGACCACAGATGTCACTAATGAGACATCTATTTTTACGATTGGATTTTTTTAGCAATACTCTTTATATGTGTAATGTGATTCCTCCGAAAATTATCTTGTATTTAATTTTATTTTAGTGTTGTATGCCTCCAATAAAAACACCCTATATATGTGATGGTGCATCCGAAGTGTTAAAATATACAGCCATTTTATACTCTTGCTGCGGGATCACCTCCACCGACTAAAAATTCAGGGTGGGGTGGACTATTAAATTAGTTTAACTGTATTTAAGGCACGTAGTGGAATGGCGCTATTGTGTAGTTGGAGGGAAGAAAGGCAGCGGACTGACGCGCAGATAGGGTTGCATCTAACAGATTGAGTGCGCCAATGAGAGCAAATAAAACTGGGTATTGCGATCGTGCTTAAAGCGCAACTGCCTCTTCAGCCTTTGAGAGGAGTGGTCAACCCTCTTTGAGGTCCAACCAAAGCAGGACTTCAATGAATTTAAGCTACGTACTTTGCTACTAATTATGATGCATAAAAATTTATTAAAAATTATTTTCAGCAATTTTTTTATATGTATGTTCAGAGAAGAATTCTTGAATTTTGTCCACAGAGTGGAATTAATTGAGATAACTTATAGATACGTAGTACATAGATACAGTTACAAAATAACTTATTTTCTTTAAGTTTACAGAAAATATGTTTTTTTAAACATTTTAAATTTGTTTAAGGCAAATAATAAAAATATATTTAAAAATTAATCGTTTTGGATATGCACTTATACATCACTAATTTTTATTAAGTTATTGGCGTTATCGTATATCTAAACTTGCATTTGTGCTAGTATTAGTTGAAATATATATAACTAAAACATATCAAAATATGTCAGAATACTGTATATAAATTTATAAAGTGCCCCCAAAATCACGCAATTACAATATGAAGATGTAATATAATAAAGATATAAACTTATAATAAAATAAGAACATAAATGTTGTACCGTCCCATAAAATTCCAGAATTATTTCGATTACAACCACAAATGCGTACAGAAGGTAAGGGATACTTTCAATAGGGCTGTCAAATGTTTAACAATAAAGTAATTAGAGTTTATTACGATTTAAGGATTAGAAATAAACTTTCTTTTGATTAGGTTATTCGCCTTCAATGTAAATGATAAGAAATAGACCTATATTTGTGTATCTTAATTAAAAATATAAAAAATATACGTATAAGAATAGTAAAATACCTTTCTCTCCTGTTATGTAAAATTCTGAATCCATAAAGGGAAGTTATGTGCGTGGATGTATACATACATATTTTTTCTGATAAACTATTATGGACAAAGTTTGATTTTTATGTGACATATTCGTGACATTCCAAAAGCAATATCTTTAAAGTATTACGGCTGGAATTTGCAAGGTAGTTTTCAAAGAAATCATATGAAATATTTCGGAAAACCCAAGATTTATTAAATGAAAAATAGACAATTTTATTTAGAATATAAATTCTTTTTGCATTACTTTTAAAATGCGGAAAATAAATATTTACGTGAATTGGCTTTCTTCAGAGCTGGCAATTATCAAAGAAACCCTGAAAAGAGAAAGCGCGTCAATATTCCTATTACTATGAAAACAATTGTTTTTTTTTAATATAGTTGGAAACACGGAATGTCGCATCAATATTCTACAAATTTATTTTGATTAATTGATTTCTTGAATAAATTTTGAATTTTTCCATATATTTACGTAAAATAAGTTTTTTTTCAAGATATATTAAAATATTTAAGACAAATGATAATTTTTTTTATGAAATTGAATTTCATGCCCAGCTTTGGATATCAACTTACATGTCAACAGTTTTTATTGAGATATCGGCAAATTATAATAATTATTTATCCTTATATAGAAAACGTTTTTTTTTTCAAAATTAATACTGGTCCAGAAATGTACTTATCATATTGTATTAAGAATGTTTGATACACTATGTTCAATATCGGTAAGAAATCTAAGTGTTGATTTATAATACGGTATATATGCTGTTTGGTCACCGAAGTGCAACGATAGACTTGTAAAAAAAGGACGGTGAAAAAGTATCAAACTTTGAAACAATGTCCATTAATTAAGATAAATTATAGAAGTCTCACAGAGACGAAGCTATTTACACTGAAAACATGTATGAAAGTCTTTATAGGGTGGCTTATGAGCTGGCGTAAGTTATCACTTTATACAATGCAACGTTTATTAATTCAAACGTAAGAATATCCATATATTGTGAAATTTGTGAAAGTTCTATCAATGTTCTTTTATCTGTCTTCTTTCAAATATTTGAAGGGACTACGCTAGAGTCGTCTGTGGTCAAAAATGATTAATTTCCATGACATAGTTTACATAGATGTCTCCGCTGGTAATGATACCTCTATATTTTAAAAAAAAGTGGACAAAATTCTGTAATTGTTCTTGGAAAATACATATAAAAATATTGTTATTTTTTATTAAGCTATGATACATTATTATTACTTGTGGAATATTTGTGTTTCAGTTTCATTGCGGAGAGGTCGGCGTTTATTGTACAATAATAAAAAAAATTACAAGCAATAAAATTTTAAATTGTACATTTAATAATATTGTAACATAATAGAATACAAAGACATTTACGCACATCTGGAATACCTCGTAATGCCACTATGGAACAAACTATCGAAACCTCTAGAATCTTCCACTACATTCTGAAATACACTACCAGGGGAACAAACTAAAAATATCTGGAATGTTCGGAAATACAGTGTGTTTACTAGGTATAAAAGCGAAGCCGTGTCGCGGCCATAGTTTAATTTTATTTTGCCGTTTTTATCAGTGCAAGATTGGCGACAAGCCGTGGCAATTAGTGTTACCAACGCGTGTGTACTCACATAGGTGCGATATTTAAACAGATTTTTTTTGAAAGTGTTTGTTACCCAGCGATACTAAAGAATTTATATACTGGTGATAAATTACGTAACAGTTTGGTATAAATAATAGTGTTTTAATTAAATTCATGAAAAGTGACTATGCCCATTTAATAATTTATCAATCGCTAATTAATTTCCAGTGTTTTCTTTTGTCTCCCAAAGCCACGATCCGTGACAATATAATAAAATGAAAGTATTAATGTTTATTGTATGTTTACGCTTCTTATTTCACTAGATATTAATAATAACTGTTCTGTAATAAGTTGTTTTAATTCCTGATTTGAGTTATACAGGTAACCGATAAGCTATATTTAATTTTTTCTATTTTAGACATAAATAATTTTGGTGTGAAATTGAATAATTTAGAAATTAGTAAAGCATGTAATAAAAAGTAAACAAAATATTATTGATAATCAATAGAATTTAACTACTAGCCCAATTTTAATTTTTTTTCCAATAATTGTGCGTAATCAAGAACTTCAGCAATAATATTTAAAAATAATTTAGAAAAACAAAAGACATTGTTCATTTTGATATTCTAACATAAATTTATGAAGCACACTGACGACGGAAAGGTTTTCCGAAACATGTAGGTGTAATTAATAAAATGTAAGTAGATATATACCTACAAATAATACAATCAATATTTTAAAGATATTTTTTAACTTGAATGTTTTATTCTAGCGTTAAAATTTATTGAATAACCTTCTTCAAAATAGTTTGGATTTTTTTTTTTATGTAAAACATAGAAATGATTTTGATCATATTACAGTAGTAAAAAGTAATGTAAGTGATCAGGTGAATTGCGTTTTTTAATTATATGGTAACCTAGATTAAGTTATTTTATTAAAAAAATATAATACTTAAGAGATTGAGTAAGAACATGCAAATGAAAACTAATCAACCCAAAATATAATAACATATAATTAAAATAAAAATAATATAATATATATTTTTAAGTATGATTTGTACATACTTTTACATATGTACATAAAAATTTGTACAAAATTCCGGAAAAGATATAATTAAAGTATTTTGATGATTTTTTCTTGAGACATGGCAAGACATTAGATATCTTTAATAAGTCTTCTAACTAGAATGATCACTATAACGAGATATCATCCAGAGACGGCAACCTTGATATCTTCTTTATGACACAGGCTCAGTTCAAAAGTGAAATATTGATACATTTGGTCGCTTGAGCGTGTTCTACATGCTCGCTATGGACACACGGTGTTGACCTTGGAACCCGCGCACTCATCGTAAAACTTGTTAATCTAGAACTCATTTCTAAATTATCAAACATAATGATTTCGTTGTCCACCTATCTGTCCGTCCATCCGTCCTTGTAATTTCCTTCGAAATCACGGCTCAAAAAAATCAAATTAAACGGCCCAAAATGGGGCATGAACCCAGGGCCAGCGAACCAGAAGGGGACAACGATAGCGATGTTGATATCGCCGAGCATGCATTACCCGTCAAAAATACAGTATATATATAGGACTTAGCAAAGATGCGAACCATTTCATGTTCCGCATAATCGCCAGGGTTTAGAATAGTACCTTTAACTGCCGGCAGGGGAAATATAAAAAAATGTTCAAAAATATTGGCAAAAGTCGTTATTACTGTTTCATGGGTGTCGGCTATAAATAAGTAAATACTCATTCTTTGGGAACCTGCATGTAAAAGTACCATCATTTTTGACGGGCAACAGCTAGTATTTATTGATTTGTCGTAGTCTTTATTTTGTTTTGAATAATATTTACAATTTATTTCATCGTTAATAGATTATTTATTATGAATTAATCATAAAAAGTGTTTTGTGTAATTAAATCATATTAAAAATGTTCATAAAATATTCACTTTAACGTTACTCAAGGACCATCTATTAGGGTCAATAATATGTTAACGGTTTGTTTGTTAAAAAAAAGTCTACTTTTCCGGGCTATTTTGTCTGTGTAGTAGCCAAAATTATTTAAAACTGTTACAAAATATTGTGGTTCGGAATTTTTAAAAATCATTTTAAAACCCGAAATGGGATAAATATATATTATAAACTATCTCGGTGCAATGTGGTAGATCGGGTATTTCCCGTTGACCACAGAATGTTTCATTTTATAGCACAACCCTCCGCAAACTCTATTCCAGGACTACCCCTCTGAACGTTCGAGGGTGCGGGAGAATGCAGATCAATGAAATATACCTATTTTTCAGATTACAAAACCCCTTTTGTACAGATTTAATTCAAGAAACATAACTTTTTATTGTCGATAATAAAACATTCAAAGAACATAAAAAGGATGTCAAATTTTATATTGAAATAGATTCAGCAGATTAAATATTATGGACTGTAAGTCCTGTCTATCTTTTCGCTTTGTGAGAATGCTGATTTTCAATTCGTTGGGCGGTCTATTGGGTCTTCTTAGGACGAAACATAGTTTTGTATTAAGGTACAGATATACATGCTTATTAGTGGCATGCTAATGAGCATGCCTTAACAACTGTACACACTTGCTCATTATTAGCATGCTTATTAGTGGCATGCTCAAAGCTAACAACCAAACACACGTGCTTATTAGTGGCATGCTCTTGTCATAGAATAGAGACGCTCTTGTTCAAAATGGAAACTTAAATTGAAATAGAAAATTCAAGTGAACCAATAAATCAAAACAGTTCCCGAGTTTCCATCCGCACATTTTTGTTCATCATTCATTCCTTTTAATAAAGTTTCATAAACATTATTTCTCGCTATATTATTTTCACACAACGGTGACCGAGTATTCCACAGACATTCGTGATTCCTATAAGTCACGAAAAGTAATGTTTTATCATCTCTCCAACGCGCCATATTCGTTTCATCTATCGCGGACTGAGAAGATCTCATTGATAATACTAGCCGCGAAGCCCGCGAATGACATAAGCATGCTCATAATAATCAAGCCTGTTCACACATGCTCCAAAGATACCCCTTCTCATGGTGAATGACAGTGGCATGTCTATTACTAGCAATGTGCGTACACACATGCCACTAATAAGCAAGGTCTAAAGAAGGTCGATACTGCGCATGCTCACGTGCCACTAATAAGCATGTGTATCAGTAGCTTTATATATTATGTGGGGTATAACAGCAAAGGCAGTAATAATAAATAAATAATAAATAAATAAATAAATATAGCTTTATTCCAGAATGTGGGGAGGTTCTTGCAATCCCACACATTCCATATAAAAGAAAATACACACATTAAAAATATTATATAAAACAAAAGAGAAATAGTAAAATCATATAAAATAGAAGAGAAGTATTAAAAGTAATCAAAAGAAATATATGGTAAAATATCGGCTTTAGCGAGCGATGGCAAGTCAATTATGCGGGGCCAGTATCTTTCTCCAGTGTGCATCGATGCTGGATGCTGGAGTAAGACGGGCTTCCAGGATAAGGATATTTCCGGAGCTGTATATCCTTTCCCTCATCCCTGCCACCCTGGATCTTAAGAGGGCTGCAAAGTTGGGAACACGCCCCTCAGTGAACATACCGGAAGCGCTGCAATATCTGGGAAGGCCAAACATCATACGAAAGGCGTTGTTATATTGTATGCGAAGTCTTTCTATGCTGCTCTTTTTATAATTTGTCCAGAGTTCACATGTATATAATGTTGCACAGAAGGCAAGGAAGAGCGTTCTTTTTACAGCGGTGCTACAAAGACGAAACCTTCTACACAGCATATTCGCTTTCACATTGAGAGCTCGTCTTTGCCTGTCAATATCGTCGTCGTCCATTAGATTATTTGTAATTATGTGTCCTAGATATTTTGTTCTTTCGGTCACCTTCAGGACCACACCGTTCAGAGTAACTGGAGGAATACTTGTTGGGCCCTGACCATACTTTATAACCAACAGTGCTGTGTAATATTTATGTGTTAAATAAAATGGATATTTTATACGAACCGTGTATTTCAGTGAGAAGCAACCTACACCTGAATAAGACATCAGTGAGTGGAGACCCACCGCATTCCCAGGACCGTTTTATGAGCGGAAGCTCCCATATCGGCCCTACACTTACGTCGTCAGATTGACATTTTTCTCGGCCATCTTCGTGCCAAGCCATGTAAAGGGCGACCCGGCAAGGAGAGGCCCAACAAAACTCCATTCACTGTCCCACTCCCATAATAAGACTTCAGTGAAACGTCGAGATTTGCTTCTCAGTCAAACATACGGTTCGTATAAAATATCCGTTTTATTTAACACATAAACATGTCCAACGACCGTAATAATAACCTCAACTCTTTAATAAAGGCAGTAATATTCAAAAAATGTTTTGAATGCAGTCACTGAGGATTACTAATTTAAAATGTGTAGAATTCTAGATTTTATGTATCTAACCCTTCCAATGTTTCAAATTCCTTAATGTTTTCTATAAATTAATAGGCTATGTTTCCTATAAAATCTTGAACTCGGTACACTTAATTTTTTTTGGATATTGCTGCCTTTGATTTTATACCCCACATATAGAGTAGGAGCCAGTGACCGTCATTTTTACGTTATAGTGTCAAACCTGAAATATTTTCTTTACATGTTCACTATAGTACGTAAGAAGCTTCGGATATTATGACATTTGAGTTTGGGGATTTTGGCAGATAACAGGTAATACAGGTATAAACAAATGTGTAAATGAAACGTTAAATGTCATTCAGTTTTGTTACTCTAACGTAAAATACATGATTATTTATAGCATTTTAAAGCGTCTGGCAGAAGAAATGATCCGCATATGACCTCAAAAAGTATCTGGCGGTGATGAATATGAGTGTTTAGTCCCGTCCCATTAAATATATTATAAAATCAGGCTTCTTATTTTTACGTTTTACTTACTTATTTTTTTGTACCTGTATTACCTGTTATCTGCCAAAATTTCCCCAACTCAAATGTCATAATATCCAAACCTTCTTACCTATAATAATATTTTTATATGTAAATATGTTTCGAGAGTACAATTACTAGATTTTGTCCACAAAGGTATTATTACTAATTAAGATAAATTATTGTCTCACAGAGACTAAGCTATTTATATGGAAAACGTGTTTAGTATTCTTCTTCTTCAGCCTTCATCTCTCCACCGCTGGATAAAGGTCTCTTACATAACCTTCCATCCTTCTCTGTTGTTTCTTGTGACCATTTCTTCCCCCCTACAGCGGCTACATCTTTTGAGGTCTTTCAAGGTCTCTACTTCAGAACTGTAGGAGTTCATGTTGTGTCATCCTGCCTTGCAATGTGTCCTGCCCATTGTCATTTTAACTTCGCTTTATGATCCATGATCCACAATCGCTATTCTAGTCCTACGCCTAATTTCATCATTTCTAATCTCTTAGGCTTATACCAAGCAAGGATCTCTCAATGGATCGTTTCAGGCATTTGAGATTTTATAATTATTTAGCAAATTTTACTAATAATTTAGCATTTTTACTCCCTTTATATTAACTCGTGGCGTCTGCTTGCTTGCCGGCTTGCCGGGTGAAAAAACTTTGGATCGATTTTTAACCCTTTTCCCGTGGTCCAATCGAGCTGAAACTTGGAAAGTAGACTCGTGGCGACGATCAAGAAGATCTATCAAATTTTTGTTTAAAAAAATTAATAATTATAGTATAATTTCGAATTTTTAGAAATTTATATGGTTTTTTCAAATTGGAATCGTTAGAAAAGTTTGATTACAAGAGCGGCAGCCTGAAAACGTCGCGGAATATTTTCTAAATTTGGATTACTCCGTCGGTATACATAATAGGTACTTATATATACACACACTGGGTACACAATAGACACACACAATAGGTACACAATAAATACACAATAGACACACAAAGCATGAAGTGTCTTATCAAAGCTCAAAACATCTGACATTTTAGAAATATATCAAATTACTGTAAGTTTAGTGTTATGTTATGTGTTTTAATTCGTCTTTAATTGTTGTTATATTTTACAAGGAAAGGGAGTCCAATAAAAACTTGGTTTTTATGGAATATTTTGAGTTTGTTCAAATCTTTCAGAACAGTGCTGGATTTATGTCACAGAGACATTATTAATCAATTAGTGTATATTATAGATATCTCACAGAGACGAAACTGTATTAATTATGGGAAAGTAGGTATAGAAGTCATTTGGGTGTACACAGGACTTATGACCTGTCTTTTTATGGTTGGCTTAAGTGATCACTTTACACAATTGTAACATTCGCCATTTCCACCCATGATAGAATATACCATGCTTATTCATTTTTTGGAAGTTGTATATATGTTCAAATTGCGTAGAAAGCTTTCATATATGAGTTGTAAGCGCCTTTTCCATGCGGCCTGTACAAAGCCATTTTCATTCCCCTAAATCCCCACAGATGTCGCTAATGAGAAAATCTACAATTGATTGCGGAATTTTGGAAGCAATATAAATGACTTCTATACCTACTTTCCCATAATTAATACAGTTTCGTCTCTGTGAGATATCTATAATATACACTAATTGGTTTTTATGGGTTACTTTTTTATTTTTTTTATTTAAAATTTATTATAAAATAAATAAGTGTAAGATATTCGCTAACACAACCGATATTGCCCCGAAGCGTTCATCTGTTTGTGACGTGAAATAAATTCCACTCTCATCCAGCCGTGCAATATTCGATTTCAGTCGGACACTCGCTCAGGTGCGCCGCAGGTACACATTTCATCATTGGTTTTGTCGCACAAACCCCGCCTTTGAAAGAGGTGCAAAATGGGGACGAACTTTTATTCGTTTTCCCCCGCAATTATCTACTCACACACATTCCCTTCATTTTCTGCTTTATTTCTCGCCACTTGTACATTGGATAAATTTTGTTCAAATTTCTGATTCTTAGAATTAATACTTACATAGCACAAGTTAGGTTTTATTGTTTGCATTTTTTTAAATACGTAAAAGATAAGCGACATTATATGATAATTGATTCTTTTATTTATTTTCTTATTTATTAAGATAGTTAATATTATCTGCATATCGTACATAAACTAATGTTTTGCATTTTATAGTCTACTTTTTATTATATTCTATATTTATTTATTAATATATAGTACTTACATAAACAATCAACATTAAACATCTCGTAATCTGCAATAATATACTAGTATTGTAACATTTATTTTTAATCAATTAATGTATATTATAGATATCTCACAGAGACGAAACTGTATTTCTTATGGGAAAGTAGGTATAGAAGTCACTTGGGTGTACATAGGACTTATGACATATCTTATGGTTGGCTTAAGTGATCACTTTACACAATGTAACATTCGCCATTTCCACCCATGATAGAATATACCATGCTTACTTTTTCATATTTTATACATAATTTTTGGAAGTTGTATATATTATTAAATTGTGTGACAAGCTTTCACATATGAGTTGTAACCGCCTTTCCATGCAGCCTGTACAAAGTCATTTTTAAAATCTTTTTATTAATTTATTATTTTGATAATTTAAAAAAAAAAGAATTAATATATTTTTTTAATAAAATAATTTAAAAAAAGAAAAAATATATTAATACATACTTACAAATACAGTCAATAATCAGGTATAGTACTGGTGTAGTACTGGTGTGGTACTGGTATAGTATTGTAGCATTTATTTTTAAATTCATTTAGCTTATTTAGGTACATTCCTTATATTAGGTCCTTACATATGAAATTGATGTTTTGCCGTACTGGCAAATTTGATCTCAAATATCTTCTCTTTGGTTAGGAATTCCAAATCCAAATTTATACAGCTATTTACTCATGTATTTGTGTTTTGAAAATTATAATTCATTTGTTTTTTCCTCAATTGTTTTTTTCTTTGCGTCACTCAGTTTACAAAATGAAAAACTTGAAATATCGCGTTATTTACGAGTACGAGTTCCACCGTGGCACCAGTGCTGCAGAAACGGCTCGAAGGATTAATGATGTGTATGGCGACGGTGCCGCAAAAGAAAACACGGTGCGTTTTTGGTTCCAACGTTTTCGTTCTGGAAATTTCGACCTGCAGAACAAGCCCCGTGGACGGCCGGAGACCAAAGTTGATAATGAAGAATTGAAGGCTATTGTGGAAGCGGATCCATCGCAAACCACATCCGAGTTAGCTGCAGGCTGCGGTGTTAGTGATAAAACTGTTTTAATCCACTTGAAGCAAATTGGTAAGGTGAAAAAGCTTGAAAGGTGGGTACCTCACGAATTGAGTGAAGCAAATCAACAAACGCGCGTTGACTGCTGCGTTGCATTACTCAACCGGCACAATAATGAAGGGATTTTAAATCTTAAATCTGGCCATATGATTACGGCAGATGTCTATTGTCAGCAACTGCAAACCATGATGGAAAAGCTAGCTGCTAAACAACCGAGGCTGGTTAATCGCTCTAGGCCACTGCTGCTTCATGATAACGCTAGACCACACACTGCACAACAGACGGCTACCAAATTAGAGGAGCTTCAATTGGAATGTCTAAGACATCCACCGTACTCTCCGGACCTTGCCCCAACAGATTACCATTTTTTTCGAAATTTGGATAACTTCTTGTAAAGGAAAAAATTCAACTCCGATGGGGCAGTCCAAACCGCCTTCAAAGATTTTATTGATTCCCGTCCGAATGGTTTTTTTAGTAAAGGGATCGATGAACTACCTATGAGATGGCAAAAGTGCATAGATAGCAATGGTACATACTTTGATTAAATAAAAATATTATAATAAAAAAAAATCGGCTTTATGTTCCTCCCATACTAAACGCCAATTTCATATGTAAGGACCTAATATTTTCCGGCATCTCATCATGTATTTTTATACCTTGGAACATTAGATAATTTTCTTTAAATAAACATAAACTTTTTCTTTGTTAATATTATTCTATTCCTATTTCTAGTTTTATAGATATGCATATCAGCTATTGGTATCATTTTTTTCAAAAAAAAATTTTGGCAATACGAACTCGAAACTTTTCCATATTGGAAAATTTCATTAAATATAATTAAACCTATAGCACCCCGAGTGAAACTTTCCAAAAAACCGTTATCGAGCTAAGATTGTCATATTTTTGCGCATCTTTAATACCGCTACGCACTAAAATATCATATTTGCGTGGCTTTTTCCTGATATTTTGTAATGGAAAGTAGTACATTTATTTGCTTTTGATACATTTTTCTTTAAATTAAATTGTAGAATATCCCTTTTTTAAAAATAGAGATGCGAACACGGAATACACGTCACACCAATATTGTTACTATTTTGAAACTAAGCTAAACGCTTGTGCTATGAAAACGGCACTAACTTGCTGTCTGGAGTGAAATTCGAACCCGCGACCTTTGGATCACGAGGCGAGAGTCCTAACCACAAGACCAACAAGCCACTCATTACATAATTTTAAAATGAGATTGTTTATTCTAATAAATAAGAAAACAACAATTAAATTTTGGTATGTTGATATGAAAAAGTATATTTTTACTCTCTTTATACTCGTGGCGTCTGCTGGCTTGCCGTCAACAAAAACTTTGGATCGATTTTTGACCCTTTTCCCGTGATCCAATCGAGCTGAAACTTGGCAAGTAGACTTGTGGCAACGATCAAGAAGATCTATCAAATTTTCGTTAAAAAAATTTAATAATTTTAGTATAATTTAGGATTTTTAGAAATTTTATTGTTTTTTTCAAATTGGAATCATTAGAAAAGTTTGATTACGGCGCGGCGGCGGCCCGATAACGTCGCGGAATATTTTCTAAATTTGAATTACTCCGTCGGTATGCATAATAGGTACTTCACTACGAATGTAGAAAATCTGAATTGACTGACAAATGTTTTTAGAATTTAATCTTCAAAGCATGAAGTGTCTTATCAAAGCTCAAAACATCTGACATTTTAGAAATATATTAAATTACTGTAAGTTTAGTCTAATGTTATATGTTTTAATTCGTCTTTAATTGTTGTTATATTTTACAAAGAAAGGGAGTATAATAAAAACTTGGTTTTTATAGGTTACTTTTTTTAATGCTTACAACACTATTTGAATAATGAGAACCAAAAACTTAGATGTATGAATGTAGACGAAGCGAAAGCTGTATGTCAGGACAGAAGAGTATGGCGCTCTATCCTCTCTGCCTACCCCCTCGGGGAAACGGCGTGATGGTAAGTAAGTAAGTAAGTAAAAACTTAGAACCCCATTATAACACAATGCTAATTTTTGAAAAAATTCTCGCACTTGGGGTTCGATATCGTAGTCTTGTGTAGATAATAAAGGTCCGGGTTGGTTTCCTGATGGGAACCAAATACGATTTCGACGGATAAAATTTTTCCGTGCATCATTTTATTTCATTTATCTTATTTGTTTTTTTTCTGCAATAATTTAAATAGAAGCGATTTAAAATGTAATAATTTACTAATACGGAAATATTGATTCTCGGGAAAGTACAGACATAAATTTAGAATGTTGCGAAAATCTGTAAGTAAAATCCATAATGTACTTCTTTTTAAATAAAAGCAGGAAGAAAAGGGTCTGCACCCAAATATTTGAATATAAATTATTGCTGAGGATCGTTCGGAGGGTAAAAGGTTGCTTTTTACTTGATTGTGGAATTGTATAAAAAGCGTAAAATACGCATCGAGCATCTTGGATACAATATGCTGGCCTTTTACGTAATGAGGTTTTGTTTCCAAGGGTTTGGCGCCAAGACAAGTCATTGAATTACGCAATGTATAAATTACTAGCGTACCCGCGCGGCTTCGTATGCTTCGTAGATTTTTAGTAACTTATTAATTTGTGTATTAACCTTAACATATAGATATATTTCGTCACGGGTTTTTTTATAGAGTTTTATATAAGTTCTACAACTTTTCTATAGAAAGTATTTAAATATCTCTAACCGTTACCTCGACCATTTTTTCGTCGAATTTAGTTTTAAAATAGGTCCAACGAAAAGCCCCTTGATTTAAACGTGATAAAATATAGCCCATATCCATTCTAAAAGTCAATTCTAAATATAAGTGAAAGAATTTTTGAAATCGGATGAGTAGTTTCGGAGATTACCTCGTACATCCAAACTTACAAACTTTACCTCTTTATATGTTAGTATAAATTGCGTTTTGCGTTCGATAGGTTTCCAGAGTAAATTGTTATTATTGCGTACCGTTTTCCTAGAGTAAAACTTTCGTGTTCGGGTAAGTGGTCAAGACGATATCCAAACAGTAGTCTGTATTATAATACTTCTTTGTCTATAGGGGTAAATAAATAAGGAGACGAGTGAAATGATCAAGGTAAGGGTGAGGTAAGATTGAAAAAATTACTTATTTTAGACTCCATAATTTCGTTGTGGGCAATAATAATATTGAGATTTATCGATGAATATCATTTGAAACAGGAATTAAATTGGTTACGAAATTATAATATTAATGATTTAAAAAAATATATTTAAATCAAAAAAAAAAAATATTTGAATTACTGACGATCGAAATGGAGTCGATTGTTTCGGTAATACATTCATTAATGCATACATTTAAAAAAATTGACATAATCACTTTCATATATAAAATGGAATTAAAATGAGTGTTTGTAAGAGATTTGATGTTAATTTTTATAGTTACATATTTTTTTCTGTATCTACCTGTTGTGCCTTCAAATTGTTAATGCTTTGTAAAATATAAATATATAATAATAAATCACTTAGGTATTGATAATCAGTTTTTTAAATAACATAGATAATCATGCTTTTTATCATGTTCATGATTTACATAGAAAGCCTGATTTATCTATGTTATTAAAAAAAATGTTTGCCTTGAAAGCGTGTAACACACAGAAAGAACACAAGAAGTGAGCTGTGCCTGTACTCTTTACCTTTATATTTTATACGCAGCTCTGAATGGTATAAATACTATAAATCAACCTCTACCGACAAATCTCTGAGATGAGAAATTTTTGAGGTGAGTGGACACACACTATAAGTTCACATAGACAGAAGCTCATTTCATTATTAATATACGACAAAACGGATTACGCAAAGAAGAAAATCCATACGACCGGCGCACCGACAGCGAAATTTCCGCATCGAGCAAGTTCTGCGTAATTTAATTACCTTAAGCCGATTAGTTAAATTATTGTAAATCTACTCGTTTTCGGAATTTCTAATTTGGTAGCTTCAGCAGGATTATAGTCGGCAGCGCGGGAATAAAAATCCCTAAAAGTAGAACTATTAATTCCAACTATCAATATTTTTCGTGCCACATTATAATAAAAAAAACGAATTGCGACCCATATTTTTTGAATTAAGATGTTTTGTACAGAAACATAATCAAATGAAAAACGGCTGCAACAAACTATCCAGAAAAGCGATGAATATGGAAACATAATATAGACCGGGACGTCTTGCGGAAAGAACTGGACGAATACGGAATGGAGAGAGACATCCTCAGGGCAATGCAATCCTTGTATGAGGAATACAAGACCTGTGTACGAATAAATGGCGTAACATTGGAGGATTTCAATGTCAAAATAGGATTGAGATAGGGTTGCTCGCTTTCGCCAATCCAGTTCATTCTTTATTTGGAAAAAATAAGCCAGAGAACTCAAACAACAAGGGTCGCAAGAGTTAAAGATGTGGAAATAGATTCCTTACTCTTCTATAATGATATAGCGAGGCTGGCGCTCACACAAGAGGACCTACAAGAGTGGATAAATTCATTCAATGAAGAGTGCACTGAAGTTGAGATTTATCCTAACTTTACAACAGTACTAATCTGGTAATAACAGAGTTAATAACAAAATAATAATAATTCATCCCAACTTTACAATAGTAGGTAATAATCTGTAAATACAGAAGTAATGGTCGTGGAAGAGACCAAAAGCAATGCTCGATCAGTATACAGGCTACGTAGCTGAAGCAAGTAAATAAATTCAAATGTCTACATAACTTGGGGTGGAACTTATCGAAGCGAAGGGAGACAGCAAAGTGAAATAGAAGAATCGGAGCTACGGTCTGCGTTCTACGTTTCCCATATAGTGCGGTGATAAGAAAATATGAGCTTAGTGTCAAGAAAAAACTGACTGTTTTCAAATCTGTGAATATGGTCATAAAATTTGGATCCTAACGGAGAGAGTGAGAAAAAGGATTCAGGCTGCTGAAATAAATTTTCTAAGGGGGCGAGCGGGAGTTACACTGATGGACTAAGTGAGAAGTGCCGACATAGGACACATACTTGGCATGGAACCCCTACTCCTACATATAGAGAAAACACAAATGAGGTGGCCTGAACATGTGCTGAGAATACCAGAGGAACGAGTACCAAGAAGCATCCTATCGGTAACCCCGGAAGGAAGGCGACCGGTGGGTTGCCGTAGAAAAAACTGGGAGAAGCAATAAAAAAAGTGTATGAAAACAGAATGGGTATTGATTAGTTAATACATTCGGAAACACCCCTCGACATCTTCTGTGTATAGTTTTCTGGGATATTCTGCCATGTATATGTGACCTCTCTGGCCGACGTTTCGGATCCCATTGCAGGGTCCATCATCAGGGCTGGTGTGATGGGTGTGTGTTGAAGTGTAGGTTGAGTATTGCCTTGCAATACCGTACCGAAGTCAGAATGTTTCCAAGTTTGTGTTAGGTTTAGTACTATATTGCAGCACCGTGTCGAAATCAGGGTGTGTGTGTCTTGATTTAGTGTGTTGTATGTATCTACTAACGGATGTCGGACTGTGCGGATCGTCGATTTGATTTATCCTGCAGGTTTTTAATTTAAGACCGTCATCCCTATTAATGTTTACCGGGTGCTTGTATATTTCAATTGCTTCATTGACCAGACGCGTGTGGAGACTTTTGGGCTTTCCTAAGATTTTCGGCTCAAATGAAAAATGGTGGCCCGTATCTAGAAAGTGCTCAGCCAATGCCTATTTTTCCGGATGACCGAGTTTGCATGCTATTTTATGCTTTCAAAGAGGGTTGCGAGTTTGCACGCATGATTTCAAAGAGGGTTGATGAGCATAACAGAGCATGCCGAGTCTTTGGGCCCCCATCCTACTAGGGCAAGGGGATGAAGATGATGACGAAATAAAAAATAATAATTTAAAAACACCATTCATCCATTCTTTTTAAACGCCAGCTGCCATCAATTGCAGCCAATGAAGACCACGAATTCAGCGCTAATAATATAATTTTTTATTTATTCACAAATATAACATGCACAAGTTAATGATATAAATCAGCCATACTCAACCTGCGGCCTGCGGGCCGCATGTGGCCCGCTAAGCTTTTATATGAGGTCCGAAACATATTTATTATCAGGAACGAGATTAAAAAATCTGGCATAGTAAGTTTTGAATATCTTGAAATACTCGTGAACAAAAAGACACACTGCTGTCATTTTAAAACCAGCAATTTCTATGGTTTAATAACGAATTTATTATTTCAACCATAGATAGTTTCAACCACACAGTGTACGTTTTGTGTTTGTCATGTAATTATTTAGCCATTTTTTTAATGGTCGTCGTATTCCACATTCCTCCATTACTGTACATGCTTTTTTGAAATCTATAAATATTATTCCTACTTTTTAATCATTCAAATGACTCTTATAATATTTTGAGTATATGCAAGTCTTTGTATTGTATAAATTGTTATTGTTTTTTTATTTGTATTTTTAATGCATTGTGTCTACGGTTTCCCACCACAATGTGGTCTATGCAACTCTGGACATTTTTTTCTTTTATAATTTCGTACCTCGTCACGTCTGTAATAAGGTGGTGGAAACCCTATATTAAGATTATTTTTTCCAGCACGTATCATTAAAGATTCCCCTGTTTATAAACCCAGTCAGATACGTGGATCTACGGCCTTAAGAAATAATTATAATGCCTTTTTTTTCGATTTAAATGCTATAATTCGATAACCAGACAAGCACTAAAGAAGGAGAAGAAATTGGGAGATATTACTCGCTGCTGTCTTCAGTCTTTTACGGCATTTTATCTTTTGTCTTTTGCTCTTATCTTTAGTACATGCTGGTCTCAAGGAACAAATCTTATACATTTTCTCTGGATTCTAATAGTATAATTCGATAGCCAGACAACCTCTTGAAAATAAGTCGACTTGGATCCACGTTCAAGCAATATAATGATTGATAATTTTATTTCATCTGCATTTTACATAGTAAATATAATATATAAAATCCCCAACACGCCCTAATCGCTCATTATTCATACAAATAGTACATAGTCACGAGAAAAATTGTTTCGTGATGAAAATAATCACGAGATGTTATTTTATAAATAAATAAAGAATAGTCCACGGGGTGCTTCGCATGAAACAGAATACATCTGGAAATAAGCCGTTAGGTGAAAGAGAAAACATGGGGAGGAGTGATGGCGTCATTACCTTTATGGAACAATTTATTTGCTTCATAGATGGCGCAGGTGAGCGGCTATCCAGGTCTATCAGGGTTATCCAGGTCTTCCTCCGGGAGCTTTATTTCCCCCGGGAGATAATAAAATATTCACATTCAGCTCATGGTGGTCTTTACGGCAATGCTATTATCCCGATTGATGATGATTATCCGCTAAATTTCTCGTACATCACTTTTTCTTCTCCTTTCTTATCTTTTACACGTACAGGGTGAGAAAATTATGACAAAATATTTCACAGTCTAGCGTGAGTGCATATTTTTATCTTATTTTTTGCTTTTATATTTACTTACTTACCATTTCGCCGTTTTCCCGCGGGTGCAGCCAGAGAGGATAGAGTACCACACTATCGCTTCATCCTCATTCTTAAATCTTCGCAATCAAGTTTGACGATTTTGAGGCTTCTAGCAGTACCATCTTTCAGTATCTGGTTAATCTGGTCATGCCACGTCTTCCGCGGTTGTCCACTCTTTCTGACACCATCAACAATTGCGTCGCGTCATAATAATTTATTATTATTATTTTTTTAAATAGAGTTGCGAACACGGAATACGTCTCACATCAATATTTTTACTATTTTCAAACTAACTAAACCATGTGCTATGAAAATAGGACTTACTTTTTAGTCTGGAGTGAGGTTCGAACCCGCGGCCTTTGGATCATGAGGCGAGTGTCCTAACCACAAGACCAACAAGCTACTCTTATTCTTTTCTCATTCATTAACATTCTTTCCTCTTTCGATCAACACACCCAAACCGTCTGACTCAACTTTTAAAATTTTATTAATTATGCAAAAATCAGTTTTATTTATTATACTCTATATTCTATCAATATCTTCAACAACCTATTAAAAATCTTATTTATTTGACATTGCGATATTCCGAACATTATACATGCGGCTTATATAATCGGGGAGTGCTATCCATCCCCTTTGATAATTTTATGAACACATACCAACACAACATATACGAAACCAACATGTTTTTTGGTTCAGTAAAAAAATAATGAATTTGGCTAAATAAATAAAATAACAGCAACAATAGAACCCCGCATGATAAGACATGGAAAAAGCGGTATGAACAAATGTTAAATAAAAATTTATATTACATTTAAAATAAGATGTAAATGATATATTAACAATAAACTAATCTTTAATATTTTAGAATAGTACTCTTATCGGTGTAATATTCGTCATACGTCTCTGTTTCAAACACCATAAAAAAGTTATCTTTATGTAGATTAAATAGTATATAAAAAATGGGTGCGTGTACATATGTTTGCGCGTTAATAAACAGCGAATCACTTTTTAACAGCACAACTATCAAAGCACAATGAAATACAGAACTATTTGAACATGAGAAAGCACGAAACGAACCAGCCGCAAGAACTGACAACTAAAGACATATCCGCAGACTACAGATCCCTATTTTTTCGTTGTATACTAAAATTTTACCCTAGACACGCCGAAAGAATTCTTAAAAAGATAAACAAATATATTACACACAAGGTAAGAGTGTCTGAAGTTTTCACTATATATTTTACTTAAAAATTATAAGAAACAATTTTTAAACGCTCTTTATATTGAATAAACGTAGCGTTCATCGAAATCCATCGAAAAACAATACCTTTAAAGCAACGTACAAATAATTGTTCGCTTATGTATTACGTAAATGAACACTCATCAGTTGTGAACGGGCTTTGTTTGAAATGTAACGAGCTTTCTCGGAGTCGAACATCTTTATCACATTCCTTTAGGTAAATTTAATAACGATCAACCAGATAACCTACTTTTAAGGGTTGCCAAGAGAAAAATAAGAAGGAAAAAACTCTGAATTTATTCACAGTCAAGTTCATTAAAAGTTTTTAATTTTATTAGTATTATAAAATGAAAATAATAGTTTCGAGTATGAGAATTCAAGAAATATTACAGGTAAATGTTGAAAGATAAAAATATTAGGTCCTTACATATGAAATTGGCGTTTTGCCGTACTGGCAAATTTGATTTCAAATATCTTCTCTTTGGTTAGGAATTCCAAATCCAAATTTATACAGCTATTTACTCATGTATTTGTGTTTTGAAAATTATAATTCATTTGTTTTTTCCTCAATTATTTTTTTCTTTGCGTCACTCAGTTTACAAAAAGAAAAACTTGAAATATCGCGTTATTTACGAGTACGAGTTCCACCGTGGCACCAGTGCTGCAGTAACGGCTCGAAGGATTAATGATGTGTATGGCGACGGTGCCGCAAAAGAAAACATAGTGCGTTTTTGGTTCCAAAGTTTTCGTTCTAGAAATTTCGACCTGCAGAACAAGCCCCGTGGACGGCCGGAGACCAAAGTTGATAATGAAGAATTGAAGGCTATTGTGGAAGCGGATCCATCGCAAACCACATTCGAGTTAGCTGCAGGCTGCGGTGTTAGTGATACAACTGTTTTAATCCATTTGAAGCAAATTGGTAAGGTGAAAAAGCTTGAAAGGTGGGTACCTCACGAATTGAGTGAAGCAAATCAACAAACGCGCGTTGACTGCTGCGTTGCATTACTCAACCGGCACAATAATGAAGGGATTTTAAATCGAATCATTACCTGTGATGACAAGTGGATCCTGTACGATAATCGGAAGCGCTCATCGCAATGGCTGAACCCTGCCGAACCAGCCAAACCATGCCCCAAGCGAAATTGACTCCAAAAAAGTTACTTGTGAGCGTTTGGTGGACTAGTGCTGGTGTCGTTCACTACAGCTTTCTTAAATCTGGCCAGACGATTACGGCAGATGTCTATTGTCAGCAACTGCAAACCATGATGGAAAAGCTAGCTGCTAAACAAACGAGGCTGGTTAATCGCTCTAGGCCACTGCTGCTTCATGATAACGCTAGACCACACACTGCACAACAGACGGCTACCAAATTAGAGGAGCTTCAATTGGAATGTCTAAGACATCCACCGTACTCTCCGGACCTTGCCCCAACAGATTACCATTTTTTTCGAAATTTGGATAACTTCTTGCAAAGGAAAAAATTCAACTCCGATGGGGCAGTCCAAACCGCCTTCAAAGATTTTATTGATTCCCGTCCGAATGGTTTTTTTAGTAAAGGGATCGATGAACTACCTATGAGATGGCAAAAGTGCATAGATAGCAATGGTACATACTTTGATTAAATAAATATATTATAATAAAAAAAAATCGGCTTTATGTTCCTCCCATACTAAACGCCAATTTCATATGTAAGGACCTAATAATATAAAAGCTCATCTCTATCATGTTACACTGTATACCTTTATTAATGAATTAATTAAACGTGGCATAATTTTTCTAAAATTGAACAATTTTAACTGATTTCAAAAAATTAATAAAATAAATGGTTGAAAATGGATTTATTTTTGTGCTTGGAAACAGACACGTGTAGTCACAATATTGAAGCAGGAATTGTACGTAAGCATATTAAAAAAAACACAGGTATTAAAAGAAAAGCAAAATGAAAAATTTGTCTGACAGAATATCATGATATTGTCTTGAGATGGTAAAAGCAGAAAGAATTGCACATCATCGAGATTTTAGAGAACTCTACGCCTTTTAAAAGTAAATTGAAAATTTCTATAAGGATCTGGAATAATCTAATAGATTCTGGAAGCATCGTGGCTTGACATTATCTATAAAAAGAGATCGACCGACTACTGCGCACAATTTTTGCGTTGCAGTGACAGAAGGCGAATCACAGAAGCTAACGCGAATACACAGACAAAACGGTGTTTCAGTGTAACGAAGCGACAATAATTTAAGAGCGATTTCAGTGTGGATTCTAATCAGCGATAAAGTACTTACCGACGAGTGAAAAGTATTCCATAGTAATCAGAACGATACAAACCAGAAATTAGAATTTCTAGATACTGAATCTGAATGAGAATCGGAGCACCGTTCTTTAATTCACGTAATTTAGTGTGAATTAAAGAACGGTGCTCCGATTAAATTCGTGTCCAGTCGATAAATAATTCTTAGTCTTTCATTTGCGTTCCACAGCCACGATCGATATTAAAATATGAAAATATAATAATAATTGTGACAGGAATATTATTTCAAACTACGGACTACACGTCGCTGCTACGGAATTCGTTCAATTGGTAAATTGAAATTGGCCCTTCGCAATCTTCCGCTTAGAATTTAAGATCTCTCTGGCCGACGTTTCGGATCTCATTGTAGGGTCCATCATCACGACTGGCGTCACAAATGCATCATTTTCGCAACGTCTTCTTCTGTCAAACCTATTTTTTTATGCTTTTATCTGTGAGAAACAGATAAAAACATAGAAATTTTTTGTTTTTAAAAATTCTAGTGATAGATAAAATTCAGTATTAAAACGTCTGCTTCTTCTTTTGTTGCCATTCATTTTAATATGCCTGAGATGTGTATTGTTAATGTTATAATGGAAAATGGAGCGGTTTTGTAAAATTTTCTGTTATTAAAAACGTAACAATAAAAAAATGTTATTAAAAATTAGATTGATGCATAATTACCCGCTTTTTACTCTCTTTAACTCATGGCGTCTGCTTGCTTGCCGTCAACAAAAACTTTGGATCAATTTTTGACCCTTTTCCCGTGATCCAATCGAGCTGAAACTTTGCAAGCAGACTCGTGGCGACGATCAAGAAGATCTGTCAAATTTTCGTTTAAAAAAAATTTTTTTTTGATTTTTCAAATTTTTAATGGTTTTTTCATACAACTTACTAAGTTGAAGAAAAATATTTCAACGCGTCTGGTAGAAATGGAATCTGATTACAGTATAATTTTGGATTTTTGGAAATTTTTTATTACTCCCTTTCGTAGCGTCGCTCGAACGAAGCCCAACGCGTAGGTTAAGCGCCAAACCAGTTTCCACTAGTAAATGAGAAAGGGAGTATAAAAAAACTTACAAGTATATGCCACATAATGCTCTACCACTTCGAGAAAGGGTGGAAATAAAATTAATAAAATTATCCGCTGTCTTATTTCGAAATCTCAACAATCTTTGCGATCCAGCGAAAATGACCTTGATGACCAGGCCTCCCTGGCGACTGCGGAGGAGGATGAAAGTGGTACCACCAGGACACTGGACGCTGGACACTCTTCATCCTCGGAATCGACTGTCTTCCAAGAGAATGGTAAGCAATAAGAATTGATGTTAATGGTGAATATGCATTATGAGTTTGTTTGTCTATGTTATAATGTAATAATATAATTTAAAAAACTCCGTAAATCATACATGAATCTAATACAAAATAATTATTTGTGTTCACGTTTAATCAATTGCAAATATGCTTTTCTCATTTCGTGTTCACGCAAAGATTTTAATTTTATTTAAATAAACAATTTTGAACGTCAATCAATTTATTTATATGTGTCCCACAGAGACCAAACTGTATTTTTATGAGAAAGTAGGTATAGAAATCTTTGGGTGCACATAGACCTATCTTACGGCTGGCTTAAGTGATCACTTTACACAAGGTAACGTCTCCACCCATGATAGAATAATACCATATTTACTAATTTTTGGAAGTTGTTTATATTTAAATTACACGCCACGTTTCACATATGAGTTGCAACAATTCTCAGCGCGGCCGACACCAAAGCTTTTTCATTCCCCTTAAATGACCACAGATGTCGCTAATGAGACATCTATATTCGATTTTTGGAGTTTGTTAGCAATACCCTTTATCTATTTTTAATTTTAAACGTTTCTGATATCAACATATGAATATTGGTATATTCTCTAAAACTCTCTTAACTGATAAATTTTTTATAAAAATCTTGAATTTCTACTGAGAAAACTTTTCGCTTCCTTCTTAAATAACTGACCTGCTTCTCTTTCATGTGGTTGTACGGACCGAAGAACAAATAGAAATCTGTTGGTGAAAGGTCTGGTGAATATGGGGCAGAATCTTCCATTATCTTGTCACGTGTTATCTTAGCCACATGAAGTCATGCGTTGTATCTTGAGAAAACAAAACATTCTACCTGTTTGCCAATGCTACCATACAATACTGTATTTCAAATAGTTCCTTCATCACAATAGATGATAGCAGTGATGGTTTTCCCCTTTTCACTTTTCAAAATTCACGGTGAATGTAATTCTTGCAGAATTAGGTTTCACTGAGAGTTTCTGATGTGAACCCAAAGGAAATTTTTGGAACCAGGAATTTACTTTACTGTTTTCCGAATGTCATCAATTTTTTTGGCATTTCTGCATTATAAACTATGTACAGAGATAAAAAAAAGTGCTTAAAAAGAGGGGAATGGGTAACAGCGGAAGAATGCTCCTACACGCATGTTTAAGACATATTTATGCTGCATTAATCTATTTATTCTCGCATAATTAAATCCTCTAGTAAACAAGGCGTATTTTTAAAAATTTTTGTTCCACCTGATTTACATATAGTAAAAACGTCTTTTTGTAATAAAGCTCGACTTATTATTTATACTAAGAAATAACACTTTTTAAGAGTCCTTAGTTTGACCTTTTCACAATTTTTTCACAGCACAAGATGCTGGTAGTATTTTTTTTTAAACAAAGCGAGCGTATTGGCACCAAAACTGGTACCGAATTGTGGATAAGGAATTTCAGTTAGCTCGTGTCTATTATTTTAGTGATTTGTTATTGGAAACAAGTTTGATCGATACAATAAGCACGCAGAAATAAAAAAATACAGATTGATGCCAACTGCTCAAGGTACACTCATTGAATAAATAGATAAGAGACAATGGAGTCCAGAATCCATTTCAGAAAGTTGTTTTCCATAAATTCTCATTAAACAAAAATGCAAAAAGGATTACTTACATAAATGGCGAAAACTTTTCTGGGGAGCTAATATTACGGTTATCTAGATCTAGTGTCCAAACATTTATATTGCAGATACCGTATGTAAATTGACTACAAGCGCGTGTGTGTGTAGTTTGACTAACAAGGAAAGCTTAAAACCACGCTTGAAACACCGGAAGTGCTCGCACCGCGGTACACCCAATGCTCGACGCGGAGAGGGGGAGTTCTTCACTGTAGAGGGGTGGGGCGGAGGGCTGTCCCTTCAGGTGAAGCCGCGCCACGGAAAAAGGAGATGGACTAGAAATAATAATTTTATTTATTTAACTAGCTGTAACCCATCAAAAATTACGGTATTTATAGCCAACACCCATAAATTATTAATAACGACTTTTATTAATGTATTTGAACATTTTTGTTTGTATTTACCCTGCCGGCATTCATTGTACTATTTTAAACCCTGGCGATTGTGCGTAAAATTGAACGCAATACCGTACTTTGATGATAATATCGCTCCAGCGACAGCAAAATTAAATAATTAATATTATAAATAAAATTGACATCAAAATAAAATCAAAAATAAAACGAGAAAAATATATTCCGGTACCCGGAGCTAGATGTCATAGTCACTACACCATATCGGAGATGTCACTGGTCTCGGAAAAAATGTTTATAAAGCCAGTGTACCGAAAGAAAATATATTGTGCGCCCTATGATATTTTTTAATAGCTACAAATAATAAGCGTCTTTGGTAAGTCCTATGATTACTGTATTTTTGACGGGTCATGCTGGCTCGGCGGTAGCAACATCGTCAAATTGCTCGGATTTGCTGGCCCGGGGTTCAAGCCCCATCTTCGGCCTTTTAATTTCGTTTTTTTTGGTCGTGAATTCAAACTAAATTACGGACGTTACGGACAGACAGACGGATAGACAACGAAATTATTATAGTTTGGATTTTAACTTTCAATGCAAAGAATATCAACAATTCGTTAAAGAGCCTGATCGAAAGCCCAAAATTGACACTAACCCAAGACTAATGCCGCTAAGACTTATCACCTATAAATCATGCCATAAATTGTGAAAGTAATCTGGATATGTATCACAACAAAGTCGTACATTTTAAAAATATACTTTTGCTTAATTAGTTCTATCCGCACTTAGTCTACCCCACACACCCTAAATACACCGAAACTCATCATAACACATTCATAAACTGACACACGATCTAAGCGGGCTATGAATAATGAAAATAATATTGTATTTATAAGTTGCCGTGTTTGCAAAATAATTATCTTAATTTTGAAATACTCCTCTGACATTGTGTTGTGCATGGTACGTGATTCTGTAACTTATACGTTGTAATCCAAAAAGCTTCTATGCATGTACTAAATTGCACCAATATGTATGTAAAATAATTAAAGAAAAACCCTTTATAGGGCAAACTTTTCTTTGGAAATCAAACGGAATGGCACATCGTACATAAAAATGGTTGCGAGTGGTTCGGTGCAAACTTCACGTTGCAGACGTTTTATCAATCAATGAACATTCTTGAGAACGTCTTGCGTAACAATACTATAAGTAGTAGATTAATTGTTTTTTTTGGGACCAGTTTTGGCATACGTATAATTTTATTTAAAGTTATTTTCTTGACGTTTTAGCGCGACCAGCGATAAAATTGTTAGCGAAAACAAAGTTGCGTGTGCGACAACAGATTAATCGATGCGACAGATATCGGGTGAAGTACTTACGCGGAGAATTAAACAGAATATTCTAGCAAGCGTTAATTAAGTGTTTTGTAGACGAGTCATTAATTGCAAAATTGTGTGAAATAAAGAATAGTGCTTAAATTTAATTCGTGTCCAGTGAATTTGTGTATTTATTGAAATAATTATTAATTAGATAATTCCAGTGCTTCCATTTTCCTCCCTCAGTCACGTCCTGCGATACTTTTGTGTTTTTTAAACCGTTTAAATTCTTTATTTCACCGCGCACAAAAAGACGTTTTTATAATTTTCCCTGGCTGTGGATCAGCCGGGCCCTTGGAAACGTATGACGTCATTAAGTTCACCCCTTCAGGAGGCTAACAAAACACCTTTTTAATTGCGAGTTAGCAGCGGCCGGCCTTTTACGGTTATGATACGGGACGGCGCTGTAATGTATGTAATATGATGCGAGATTATGATATATCATCAGCCCCTCGCCCGCAGGTATTGTATCAAGGCGTAAAAGCCTGGATTACAGCGGCAAAAATGGTTTCCATTTCCAACCCTTGGTCCAACCCCTGGCGCGCGCTGACAGATCTCGGCTGCTTCTACCTACATTTCTCTGTCCAGGTACTCTACGTAGAAATACTTGTAAACTGACTAGTAAATATATAATACTAACTATAAAAAAACACCCTTACCGGTAGTCAACTTGCAATGCTGCTATATATTACTGTTGGCATTACTGTAATAGATACATAGAATTAGAAAACAATGTATTTATTTATTAACGCCCTTCAGGGCTTTTACAAAAACAGAAAAATTATTACTTATAAAAAATATTGAAAAATAACTTGTCAGATAATATTGAAGGCAACCACGCCCTAAAACTGCAGTGCAGTTTGGCATATTTATGTAATATGTATCAAAAATAAATAAATAAATTCTGAAAAAATAAGAAAAAAGTAAAGTGCACATTAAACAGGTGCACATTAAATGAATGAACATTTCAAACAACTGTCTAGAAATTGCTACATAGTGAATCCCCAAGAAATATAATACAAACAAAAAAACATATATAGAGTAGAAAGAAAATACATAGCAGTAGCACGATACAAAAAGATAAATACAATATAAAGTAGAAAGCAAGTAGGTATATAACCAAAGCAGAAGCTTAAAAAAGCACAATATGATAAAAAATTTACATAACAGTCTAACCCCATTAACAACTGGCATACACTCCAATTATTTAAGTTCAATCTGACAAATACAGTAAAACCTCGTTAATTCGAAATTCAAGGGACCCAAAAAAAAACATTTCGAATTACCCGGAACCCCGTTCATTCGAAATTCAAGGTACAAAAAAATTAAAAATCGCAATACAATTGCGAAATTCGCCAAAAATCGTAAAACTTGTGAAAGGTCATTATGTCCGTCTGTCTGTCCGTAACTCACTGAAATCAGGCTGGAATAACATCAAAAATACTGGTGATGAGTAGCTGCTAATGAGGCCGAGTGTGTCACGTCAATAAGCGCGCGGCTCAGGTTACACGAAATGGTCGTTATTAATGATTATTATGTCCAGTGATTTTACATGGGTGATATATTTCTTAAATGTAATGACGCAACTGTGGCAAAAAAAATGTGACATGTTCACGACGTTTCAATTTATATTTAACACAGTGAATGACAGACTTTGGAATTGACATAACTGATCTAAAGAGTATCATCTGAAGTGGCGAGAGGAAAATTATTTGTTATGACATTTGATGTCGTCATATCACACGAGATAACGTCATCTAAATTGAATACACGGCGTGTGGGGGTCGTATCACCTGTTAAATGTGTCGCAAATGTTTACCTGAGATAAACGAATAATAAATCACCGATACTCATATTCATCACTGTAGGCACATTCTCATAAATAGACCTATAGATTTAATTTTAAGGATAATTTTCACAGACAATATACCGAAAAAATATGGCATAAAGACTAAAAACGGTATCAACAAATAAATGGTATCTACCATAAAATAATATAAACCTTACCTGTTACCTCTAGTGATACCTATAATATTTTATATTTCTTTTTTCACTACTTAAGTTTCGAGAGAAAAATAATCTTTCATCGACAGGTGAAGTATCAAACTATCAGACTACTTTTAAATACATATTTCTTTGTATTGATTCTGTTAAAGTAAAAATAACAGTTAGTTTCTGAAAAAATGAGTCGAAGATCCTGGTGCCAAGGTGGTTGTAACAGGAATATAAGGAAGGGATCAAATCTCTCTCCAGACCAGCGAGTTAGTCCTATTTTCATAGCACAAGCGTTTAGCTTAGTTTGAAAATAGTAAGAATATTGATGTGACACGAATTTCGCGTTCGCGTCTCTCTTAAAAAAAAATTAATTTAACTCAAATAGAGGTAACAAGGTTTCTATTATTTAATGATTATCACGAATAATATCAATCTATAACGTAAACGCCAAATCCATCAATAATATGGAGTGGCACCAATTCATCGAATAAAATAATAAAATGTAACGATAAGGGAGCCCCCATATTAGAATTATAGAAGGAACAAGTATGTAGGTAGGTAAATATTATTATTATTTTTTTAATACTTAACATCTTTCCTCTCGCTTTCCTGCAATCTATGACAGTGATTTCATGAAGAAGAACGGAAATGTTTAACAGAAAATAAGACGCGCGATTTCATTTAACGTCGTCGTTTATAAACAAATCAATGTCCAGCAAGTGCCATCACAGCGAAGACGCACACTTCCAGCTATACTTCTTATTTTGTGTATATGTTGCAAGACTGGTGTCAAGCGTGTGGATGTTGTAACTTTGATATATTTTGGCTTATATGTTCGAAACTATCCAATAAATACTTTATTTTTTTACAATACAATAACTATAACTACCCTTAATGTTTTACATTCTCAAATTTTATGTAATTCATGTGATTATTTTTAAATATTTATTCAAAGTTTTCATACAATATGTATGGCGGCACACTATCGCCATCTATGAAAAAAAATCAAAATATATAATTGACCAAACACATTATTCTAATTTTTTTTTCTATGTATAGGTTTTTTAAATTTTGTTGTTAATTTCTGTTGTACTCAATTGATATTTTTAATTGTGAGATGTCAAATGTTACACATCATACGACTAAGGCTCGCTCGTTTTCTTATTTAGGGTTGTAACAGTATATTAAAATTAAAAATATTGTTTTCTTTGCTGTCTTTGGAATTCTAGGTAAGTTATCTGTTGTGTTAAGTCTTATTCTAGCAGGATAATATGATATCTATTAAGTTAACCTTTATCGTGTATTTTGCGTGATTCTCTATTTTAAAGAGCTTTTCTTAAAAATATTTTTACTTATCGCAGCTATATGCATGGTTACATCAGAAGTAAAAAAACTATTTAAAACGAGTGTCTCTTAGCTAGAAGCAAAATATTAGAAGGGATCTTCTTCGTTCAATTTTGAATAGAAAATATTCCGAATGTTACGAAAATATTGAGTTTAATTTAATATTTTAACTCGTTGGATAAATAACTTAGTAGATGTGTGTGAAACAAACTAATTTCTATGAACTTTTGAAATAATATTAATACTTATTTTATATAATATTGATCAAAAACTTATATTTTAGACAAAAACTACAGAATTCAATGACTGGTCTGCGTGATGATACTAATATCGCTTCAATATCGAATAAACAATTTTTATTAAGAACACCCAGATATCATGGAGGTCCAACATTACAATATGTGTAACAAAATATTGATATACCTTTTTTTAAATTTTAAAACGGTTCATATGTTATTATTGCACCAATGTTGGGTATTGAAAACGGATATTGCACCGTCGTGTATGTAGACATAAAAACAGAGAATGCAAATTTTTGCTTCCTGTCTTGGGTTTTTAATGACGATAATTTATGAACCTCTTTTTATACTCCACATTCCTCTCAATTAAAATATAACACTAATTAAATAAACCACGTAGATCCACGACTACTTGTACCAAAGGTCTCATATAAAATCGTAAAAGTCGTAAATGTAAATTAATCAATAGAGAAGCTTGTTGGTGTAGTGGTCAAGACGCTCGTCTAGTTATCTGGTGGTCGGTGGTTCGAGCCCCATTCCAGGACACTAGCAAGTACGTCCTTTTTTTTCATAGCACAGGCAATTAGCTTAGTTTGAGAAAAGTAAGAATGTTGATGCGACACATATTCCGTGTTCGTATATCTATTAAAAAAATATATTGTAACTTTAATTCTTATTGCTAACTTTCAGTGTTTTCCAACATTGCACATAATATTTTATGTTATTATTAGTTTTTGTTTCTTCTAAGTAAAATGCAGAAGATACTTTAAAATGTGAGGCGGTTTACCAAGAACAGGCTTAGCCTAAGTGGAAAATCGCCAGATTATATTCTGTATATATTTTCAGTGAACAAATAAATACATTACACGGGCATAATAAATACGTCTCTTATGTTTTTGAGTGTTGGCGTAGTAATCACCGAATATGGTCGTAAATCTACGTCTCGTCTGTTTTTGAGTGTCTTGTCTACTTTCATTCGGTGACAACACTTCTATGAAATTAAATAATTGGATATTTCTAGCGGATAAAAATTCTCGCGGTGGCTGTGCTGCGAGTCACACGAACGTAATTTAACTCAGTTAACGTGAATATTGTATAAAATGTTTATATGTATAAAATTATGTATAAAATGTTTATAACCGAGACCAGCATTTAATCTCTGGCCGCTGCCCCGCGCTGCCGTCTTCCCGCCTCATTACAGGTGGATTAGTGGCGAGGATGCGCGCGGTTTATCAACCACCGTTCTTCATTAATATATTATCAGGATAATTCAATCCAACTCAGGTAAACCGCTCAGGAGGACCACCCTCCGCCGACCTTAATCAAACACGCGATTATTATATAATTTCATATACTGAACAAATAATCCTACTAATATTATAAATGTGATCGTTTGTGAGGATGTATGGATGTTTGTTACTCATTCACGCAAAAACTACTGCACGGATTTTGATGAAACTTTACAGTATTACATCTGATACATCTAAATAACTCATAAGCTACAATTTATAAATATATTTAGTAAATTGGCTAAATTATAACGGTAAGCGTCAAGTAAGTCGGAAAAAATCCTAGAAAAAATCTGAGAGCTATCTTGGCGTGCGTTGCATAAACCGTTACAGTTACACGACAAAAATGTATATTGGGATTGTTTCCTTTTTAGTTTTATGTGGAAGCCATTATTATCAAAATAGTGAACCATAAATACTTTTTAAATTTTTTAAATTGGATACTGTATTTACAATGTACATTTCGTAGTATTGAATGAATTCTTATCAAAATAAATACTTTTATCGCTTCTGGTATTTAAAGCAGAAAAACTTTGTCTTTTACACTAAGTAATTTGGACAAGTAGGACAGTGATAGTTTCTACAGCATATGTATGTCATGATAGGTCGCACGCATGTCTTGTATATCTTGACCTTGCTTTCAGTACGCATATTTTTGTTCTTCCAGATCATATTCTTGAGAAATTCTGATACCGTGGCTGCTTTATTAACTTGCTCTCGGACATATCGCAATGGCAACAACTCGTATGCATATCGCTATGGCTGCAAATTTCTACACCTAAATATCTAATGCTTATGACTTGTTTCACCGGCTAATTGTCAATATTCAGCCTGCATATTACTGATTGTTTTGATATTGTTAAACTTTAAGTTTAAGCTGAACGATAATTGTAATTATTATTGGAATTATCGGAAACATTTTAAGGATGGCTAGGGTGGTTATTTATTAATTTTCTTATTTTTTTCGATTCTAAGTAAACTAACATAATGATGCCAATGTATTTATATATAAAATAGATAATCCCAATTTAAAAAAAGGGAAAATCATTTTCCGTTCAATGATTCTAAAATTCCGAAAATTTGAATATACCTATGTTTTTACCGAAAATATCTCCAAATATTCCCTGACAGCGAACCTACAGAAGGCTAAAAAAAAGAGTGATGTTTTGGTACTAGCTGCTGGAGACACGTCCAAATGAATGGCAATGGTATATAGTGGTACCCCATATTTTGACGTTGAACGCCAAAATAATGACGCAAATAGGAGAAGAGGACGCTATGATAGGGAAGAGCAAGCAGGGCGCGGAAGTCTTGAAAGAAATACTTTGTATATTTATCTTCACTGTGTACTATTAGAAATCATATTACAAAGAAAAATAATATTAGTAAATTGTCTATTAAAACTATTTTGTTAATATATTGTCCTGGATTTGCGCTGAATAAAGTACAATTTACGCATTTGAAAATACTTATTAAAATCGAGGTCACTGGACAAAAACTTAACAGAAACACTTTTTTATAATTTTGTACTGATTGGTCGCACTAGAAAATTTTGCATAGTTTTTACTCTCTACTCGTGGTTGTCTAGTTTTCTCGAATCATCGCTGGCACTTGCTTGTCAAAACAAACTGTTCACTCGCGGATTTGCAAGAATTTTTTTTCTCGAATCTTTTCACGTATTCTCTTGCATTCGACAAGCTTTCAGTTTTTTTGCCAAATATCCAGAGAGTTCGGAAAACCTTCGATCATGTGTAGTTCTCGATTTTAAAATCGTGACAATATTATATTTTAAGATATTCTAAACTCTACATACATTAGCTTACTGCCTTGGAGTGAGATTAATTTAATATTATTATCACGTAAATTATAACTTGCTGTATAAAACTGAACCAAAATGGCGGAAGGCGGGAATAAGTGTGATACCCTAGGGCTGCAGACACAAAGGGATGTTTTTCTGTAGTGAAATTCCGCCGGGCACACTTCCCACCCTGCTTAGGTAGTCGGGGGCTGGCTGGTAAATAATTTCGGGCGCTGCAGCTGGAACGATCGCGCGATTACCAGCTGAAGAAAGTGTTGTTGGAATACTCAACAAGTGAGGGAAATTTAATTTTACAAAATTGCACGCTAAAGTCGACCTGGAATACAACCGTATCAGGCTTCGCCGCCCCGTTTTCCACGTGTGTTTTGTCACCACGGGTATTATGCGGTCGCCCCTACGTATTGCGCCACCTGCGCTGGGACTGGAGTGTTAAATACCCCTCGGCAGATATTCGACTCTTAAATATTATTCATTTTGGATCTGAGAACGCAGACCGTACTTTTTGCAACTGTATTCCATTAGAAGAAAACATAAATAAAATAAACTAGATGAGTAAAATAGAACTCGTATATTTAAAATTACGACTTAACAATGGACAATGGAAATTTGGATAGTGCAATGTCCCCTGCTAATCGTTTGCAGGAACGGTGGAATTTCCATACGGATAGGACTGCTGACGCCATGCGGCCATTACCCCCACAAATATGTGTTTTGATTAAAACTAAATGAATAAATGATATGATTGAATAATTCAATCATAAGAGCGTTAAATATTTCATGTATTCTAATTTACGTAATAATTGGTTAAAAAATACAACTAAAGACGCACTTATTTAGGCAATTTTACTTACAGTTAACTTATTGAATCCAACCGTTATAATAGGACCTAATATTTCTATTCCAAGAACGCACGCAAAAATACCAAATCATAGTTTTATCATAGTTTTCTCTCAATCAAAGTTTTATGCCTTCTAGTGTGCAAGTAATAGCAAATAAATAATTGTAAATAACCAGGTTCTTTATGCACAAGTTACTTTTTAAATTTGTTTTCGCATAAGTTCTTATTTATTCATTCATTCATTCATCTTCCGTATCCACATTTGTTTAATTAAAATGAAAGTCTCACAGAGACGAAGCTACTTATATGAGAAACGTATATGGATGACTCTTATACGATGGTTCAGGGCTTACAACCTGTATGGGTTGGCTTAAGTAATCACTCTACATAATGCGATGTTCACCAATTCCATCGTAATAACATCCACACATTATCAATTTTTTTATAGTTACAAAATGTTCTTATATTTAAAGTCATGGAGATAAACGACATCAAAGTTTTAATTTTTTCAATATTTTTTCCGTATCGCTTGTAAAACATTGAACTATCATAAAGTAAGTTGTATCGAATATTAAAGACATATTTTCTTTAAAAATGTCAAACAAATGTCAAAACAAGTCAAAGGAAATTATTAAAGCCTCGCAAAAAATTTCTAGTACAAATACTTTAATCATGACCTAATATAAATTAGTCTTATTAAAATTTTGATGATTTATTTCCAACTCTTATTTATTTTTCTATTAATTAAATTTTATCTTCTTTCTATTATCTATCTATATAGAAAAAATCTATTTATTAAACGATAATTTTTACTCATTTCATAATCTACCTCTCTTAACTAGAGATTTATCTCTTATAAAGAGAGAGCACATCAATCGCAAAAAATGCCTGCGTTTAAAACGTCGAAAATGGAGTAAAAAGTATGATATATATATATAGTAAATTGTTGATAGATATAACCGAGACAAACTGGTCTGCTTTGCATATCTATACATGGTATTATATTATAGTTAGGATTCATTAAATTATATAAAGATAGCTCACAAGTGTGTGTTGTATTTAATAATGATTATTAATTAGAAATCTTAAAAATTAGGAATCTTTACAAATATCCAAATTTTTCTTATGGACCCATCCACGATTAAGATTTTCGGCTCGAGACGTTCCCGTGTTTGTTCCCGTGAGATTCTTTGGAGACAGTTTTAGATTCTGTAGTTCCCTTATTCATAACACATCTCAGATACTCGCTATCTCATGCCTTATGTACTTTTTTTATACATTTCTATCATATGAGACAAAGTAAAACATCTACAAATAAGAATAATTATAACCATGGCAAATAAAAACCAGAAAATATCACGAAAGGACTAACCTGACAACCTATTAAAAATGTGTAACATCTTTCCGATACGAAATAAACTTCATTATAAACTGACACTGGAAGAATACGAGAAGAATAGATTCAAAAAATTAGTACAACACAAATATACATCATGAAAATAACGAATAAAAAACTAGAAATTATAAAAAAAAATATTTTACGGAGACAGGAATTACGTAATTTCAAAACTATTCAGCAAACTGCCGGACAGAATAAAAAATGAAACGGGACAAAAAATTGGATTTTTTTTAAAGAAATATCTCAGTGAACTATGGTGAAAGCTTAACGTACATTATATTATATTATTTGCAAACCATTATGTAATGTAGTCTTAAATATAGTCTTATATGTTATTGGATACAAACTGCTAATACAGTTTTGCAAGATGCCAATATTAATATATATGTTTATAGATTATGATAAATAAAAAATATAAGTTTTTATTAAACTCCCTTTCTCATCGAATCAGGTTTCGTGCCTACTGCACGTATCGGGGCCATTACTAATTTGTATTGATTCCAATTTGAAAAAAACATTAAAATTTCGAAAAATCAAAATTATACTATAATTATTAAATTTTTTCAAACAATTTGTTAGATTATTTTTATCGTCGCCACGAGTCTGCCCGCAAAGTTTCAGCTCGATTGGATCACGGAAAAAGGGTTAAAAATCGATCCAAAGCTTTTCGGCAGACAGCAAATCGCAGACGCTACGAATTAAAAGAAAGGAAGTAAAAAAAGTAGAACCGATATGGGGGCATTTGCTCATAAAACTGTCCTGGGTGAGCTCATCTAATCACTGTACATGTACAGATAACAAACCGACATATTTATATATTTATTTGTAAGTTAATCAGCATTATTTGTATATTAAATAATGACATCGATTAAATTGAGTGTTTAATCTCTCCAGTCGTTTGGGAAGAGCCCAAAGCAAATTTAATATAGACTGCAGCGAACACCCTTAAGTAGTTTGGAGCGCATAAGCCGCCCTTGCGAGAGGATTTTGTATGAAAAATAATCTCAGCTCGCTCGAGGAAGGTTAACATCATCAAACAAAAGCACACAACTGAAAGTTTGCTCTGCGGCCGCCGGGGATTATAAGGTTATGAGCGGGCGGGGACCGGCGAATAGTTGCTGGCAGTCGTGCGGTGTAAAGATTAACTTGCGAGTGTATGGAAGTTCACTAATAGTTGGAGCTCTTTGAGCGAAGCCGCGAGCATCCAGAAACCGCTTCAAACTCCAGGTTAAAAAAATAGTACAAGTGCAAGTAAGAAATAGGCAGAAGTTGTTTTCGCGGTTAGAATGAACGCTCTTTCGTTAGTTTTGTGAGAATCAAGTTGATTTGTAAATGTGTTTAAGAGGCCCCAGTACACGATTTTCGTATTTGCTCTCGATTTTGCTAAATTTAACGTAAACTTATTAAATCATTTTGCAAAATCCATAGCTAAATAGGCTTTTAATCAATTTTATTATGATAGATCCATTTACTCTTGAAGCATTTCCTTAAAAAAATATGAACAAATATATTGTTATAACATCAAAAAAATTATAACCCCGAAACACTATTTTAGTTTTCATGCAATAGAGTTATCTTTGGTACACTAATCTCATATATTTTCAAATAAACACCATATATTTTATTTATTAAATGATTTTATAAAGTTTGAAAAAGAAATGGTGCTATTCGGATATTAATGTTTTTCGACAACTTGTTAAATATACCGTTTTAAAAAAAACAAAAATTAAACGTTATTTTTACTATATTGCAGTATCCATAGAACCATTAAAACATCGATTATTTTAATTAAATTTTACATGCGTACTAAGAAAATTTCACTGTCATTAATATAAAAATATTCAAAAATTATACCTCATACTCAAGAATTCGAAAAATGCAATTAAATGTGCAATTTATTAGTATTCGTAATGAATTGGAGATTGAATGATTCGACAACAAAGCATAGTGCTATACAAAATGTTGAAATCAAGTACGCATTGGGCAACCTTTGCAAGAGATTTATTTGCGTGAAAGAGATTAACTGTTGTCGAGATATAGACCTCAAATTACACATACAAGCAAAAAGTAACCAATTTAAAATAATATTTGACATATGATCTCATAATCCAGGGAAACATTGCTAAATATCGGGATCGGGAAGAAGAGCTGGAAATGTGTTTTGGCCAGGACATTGTAGAGCTCTTCCGGGATGCACTAAATATAGTGATAAACAATACGACAGTCAACCTCTGCTGAAGACAAAGATTATATAAATTGCCTTTTAAATGATATCGTAAAAAAAGGCTTTTAAGATATCATTTATTTATTTACTAACCGTATACCCGTGAAAATCAAGGAATACAATTGAAGTAATATATATTTATTTATACATACAAGAAAGCCTGTATGTATAAATAAATAAATATTAATGGTTCGCGTCTTACCTAAGCACTGCCTTTATAATATTTAGTATATATACTATATTTTTGACGGGCCATGGAGAATTGTTGGTGGCCATGTCGGCTAGTTGCCGCATTGCCGAGCGTCCAAGGTTCGAGTCTTTATCCATGCGTGTAACTTTTTTTTTATCCGCGAATTCCAGGAAGTTACGGAGTTAAGGGAAAGACAGATAACGAAATTATTATGTTTAAATTTCAGTGCTATACATAATTAACATTTATTTAAGATTTAATTTTACTATGCCTGTCTCACTAGAAAACTCAGTGTTGAGAGAGGAAAATTTACAAAAACGACCTAATTTGACACAAATACGTATTAAATAAAAGGGTGATTTGCTGTCTACACAACGCTACAAATAAACATAACGTACTCGGAAACTTGATTACCTTAATACAAAATGTTACCTGGCAAATGATATTCAGTTGTCACTTTGTTTGAATGAGTGTCTCAATAAATGGTCGATTTTCGATCTAAAGAAAAGGTTCTCCATCGAATTAGTTAAATAACTATGCATATATTTTTTAAAATTATTTATTATATACCTATGTATTACACATTAAATATTTTTTCGATGTGACTGTCCCATCCAAGTTAGAACTTGTGTATGGCATTAGGAAAACAATCACAAGTACATTATTATTTTACTAGCAAATTGTTACACAATTTACTTCTGTTAACACATAAGAAATATAATAAAAATAAAGATATTAATTATAATTCCATGATTTTATGTATTTTAAAAATTTGATATGAACATATTCATTGGTAAACTATTAAAGTAATCAATTCCTAGGCATGGTACGGCTGTTTTATTGCAAAAATAAAACTTTTTTTAAACTATCCAGGAAAGTTATACGGCGGGACGCAAAATACGGTAGTTTGCATATCAGTATTTTCTTAAGGGCCTACTTTCATTACTCATTAATATTTTTGACGAAAATATGGATCGAAGGTGGTATGTTTCAACAGAAAAAAACAATTTTAAAGGAATTCTCGGCTTGCTGCAGGGGCGGTAAAACAGGGTTTTACGATATCGTAATATCCGATCAAAGAGATGTTTCTTTATCGAGCATGCTCAAAAACGAGCCCCGGCTGGTCCGAAGAATAGTCCCCCCGACGGCCGTAAGCGCGAGGCAGTCGAAAAATCTATTAAAATATTCATCGCGTGATAAAGAGATCTTGACACGGAATATAAAAAACACGTGTAAATAATAAAACTTGGGCCAGAATTATTTATACATTTTTATTAACGCCCCTTTAGGCTTCCACGATAAATATCTGTAAACGTTGGTGTACATTTTTCTATTTATTTTTACTTTTTAACATTATCAAAAAGTTGTAATAATATAAATAGTATTTAGTACTTTATAAATAGTCCTACTGTGATAATATAGTATAATAAAATATTTTATTATAAAAATAGGAAAAAATAATGTTGAAAAAAAAAGATATGGATAATATTGTAAATCAATAAGTTATATGAAATCTGACGCAAATTTTGCATTATTCTAATCCAATATTAACTATATTAATATTTTAGAAACCACTTTGATAATATCACAAACAAAGCATATACCATTTTGGAATTTATCACCAGAATTACTCACGACTTCAAAAATCCTCAAAGTCTTAGAATTCTCTGTATATCACTAGCACGAAGTATATTGGAATATTCGTCAGTTATTCGGTCACCTTATTACACAACACATGTTACGAGAATCGAGCGAGTGCAGAAAAAGTTTCTACGTATTTTGTGATACAAAGCTGTTCATCACAATAACCTTCACAGCTACAAAGATTGACTTGCCTTTTTCAAGATGCACAAACTTGAATCCCGACGGAAAATATCCGATTTCGTTGTGCTACCCAAGACTCTCATTGGAGCTATTGATTCTCTTTCTCTGTCTGATATAAATTTGCATGTTAAACCCCGTATAAGAAACCCGGAGTTTTTTAGAATAAGCCAGCACACTAATAATGTTGGTTACTTTTCTCCCATCACAAAGTTGTGTCGCACATATAATATGTATTGTGCTGATCCTAACATTGATGCTGATATTCTTGCAGATACCTTATCATCATTCAAAAACTCACTCATACACAACATCCATTTTCTAAACATGACCTGAACCTATAGATCCATCAAATCAATTATTTATTTACATATTCTTATATGATCGCACTACACTCAAACACTAAATATATAATACATATACCTACATGTAAAATATACTTAAATGTAAAAATACATATTACTACAGCGTGCCGAAGACACTTGTAATTGGGATAATGGGCATAGTCTTCATTTATAATGTTTTATTATTAAAGAATCATGTACCTATTATCCTGTTAGTTTTTCTAATAAATATAAAAAAAAATATTGAGGAGGCCAAGACCCACCAAGGGTTGTAGGTCCAAGAGTGATGATGATGATGATAAAAAAATATTGTTAATTGCTTACTAAATATATTCTTAGCTTTCAAATTATCTCTTATCCAACATTTTACTTAATTTACTATGCCTAAAACATCTGTGAATCTTTGTAATTGGTTTATGCAATGTACACTGTGCTCTAACATTATAATGGTTGAAACTGTTGAGATTTCTTAATTAGAAAAAAAGAGGTTTTGCAAAAAAATGAAACCTTTTTTCACCCTACAAACTAACTTTTAACTTAATTCTTAGCCCGTGCAACGTCGGGTACCAACAGGTACTAATTTTTGTAAAGCTGCACCGTGAAATCACAGCGTTAGAGTTAAGTCATGAAGAATATCTACAGATTACATTAATCAAATGATATCTCAACAGAAAAATAAATTAAGTTGATTACAGAATGGTAAATATGGTAAATTATAATAAACAACAGTCACTGTAGTTTGTGCATCAAAAATTAGTCCTTATTTTCATTATTGCTTCACTATTTCGAAGAAGCGAAAAAATTGGAAATTCAGTAAAACAGAGCGATGAGAATCGTTCTAAGGAGAAAAATATTAAATTAAAAAGATATTAATAGACATATATTAGCTCACCGTAAAATAGCAACGATTTGCATAGATTTAAATAAGAGAAGGCCAAAATACTTCAAAAAGAAAGAAAAGAATTACAAACTGTTTTATCACATAACACTAACATAATACAATAATCTACCAGCGTGTTAAAAAAAAAAAGAAATATTGTCATGGTCAAGAAGGAATTAAAAAAAAAGTTATTATATAAAATTGAATATATGGATGGATGGATTAATTGTAAAAAAATATCCCTAATTAATAATACGTACAGCAGTCTCAGTACAGCATCCAAAATATCACACTTGTATTTATGGATGTATGGAATATATCAAAGAGACTAAACTATTTCCCAGGCCCGTGAATTAAAAGCATTGACACGTTTACATAATAATTTGATTTTGACATATTTACATCAAACAGTTCCAACAATCTAGTACTTCGAATACGTACTTGGTACAATATCAATTTTGCAACTGCATGCAGTGAAATAAGCTGTGTATGTGACGATTCGTTTTGGGGAAATTAAGCGAAATATAATATTTATGTGCTTTACATTATGATATATTAAAATTCAAATAATATGATAATACAATTATTGTAACGATATATTGTAACAAAAAATTAACCCATAAAAACCAAGTTTTTATTATACTCCCTTTCTAATTGAAACAGGTTTCGCTCCTACTCCACACGACGAGCTCAAAAATTAAACAATATATAAATCGTTAAAATTTCGAAAACTCCAAAATTATACTATCACTATTACATTTTTTTAAACGAAAATTTCTTCAATCATTTTTATCGTCACCAAGAGTCTGCCTGCAAAGTTTCAGCTCAATTGGATCACGGGAAAAGGGTTGAAAATCGATTCAAAGTTTTTTCGGCAGACAAGCAGACAATCAGATGCTACGAGTTTAGAGAAAGGGAGTAAAAAAAGAACTGGCACAAAACCAAAATGAGGGGAGGAGGCCAAGAGCCACTAGGGGTTGTAGAGCCAAGAGCTATGATGATGATAATAACGAAATGGCAAATTAGAACCCATCGTAATATGTCAATGACGACAATATCATAGAAGCCTTGAATTGCGAAGCGACAGATATCGAGCGAAATAATCTGACGAGTATGTAGGTAAATAAATACTGCGTGCGAGAATTCAATGTTCTACAAGAGATGTATATAGTGTTACCCAGCGATAATAAAGTGTTCATAAACGAGTGAAATAGTATAAAATAGCGTGATTTAAAGAATAGCGCTAAGTTTAATTCGTGTAAAATTAAAAATTAATTAATCAATAATCAATGAATCGCTAATTAATTTACAGGCTTTCATGTATCTCCCAAAGCCACGACTCGTAACAATATAATAAATAAGAATATACTTTGTTTCAATACTCAATTAAATTTTTTGAAAATGGTCCCTCCATCAGGATACAACGTATACCAAAATAAAAGATCGAAGTATAGACAATAAAAAAAAATATATGGGAGATGAAAATAATTAAGTAGGTACTAATTTGAAAATAACATTGAAAAGATATCTATTTGTAAAAAGGATAATAAGTGGTGAAAACTAAGTTTATTTTTATCCCATATAATATAAATATAATGATTTCGTTGTCCCTTTGTCTGTCGGTCCGTAAGGTCCGCAACTTGATGGAATTACAATTTTAGACAATTAGAGTGTGACACGCAATCAGCGCGCGACGATACTCATTGTACATTTTCAACTTGAAATTGCGAATTCTCAATAAAAATGTGTTATTTAATATAACATAAGTATGTACATGTTCATGTATCTGTACATATGGTGAGGACTTGTGTGAAGCCCTGCGGCCGCGCCGTGTAGTTTCTCATTGCTAAAAGCTCATTGGGATCTAAGGAGCTTTCACCTCGCGCGGTGGAATATTGGCCGGGCGCGCAGGCAACATAAACAGACAGTTGTTAACAACATTCTGCACTCCTGGATATTAAAACCATTATTATTAATTAATTGGGTTGTAAATATTTCAACTGTTTTGGCTACTAAAAATTACTCCTTTTAACTCCCTTTATATTAACTCGTGGCGTCTGCTTGCTTGCCGTCAACAAAAACTTTGGATCGATTTTTGACCCTTTTCCCGTGATCCAATCGAACTGAAACTTGGCAAGCAGACTCGCGGCGACGATCAAGAAGATCTATTAAATTTTCGTTAAAAAAAATAATTATAGTATAATTTCGGATTTTTAAATTTTTTATTGTTTTTTTCAAATTGGAATCATTAGAAAAGTTTGATTAGCAACCGGCGGCCCGATAACGTCGCGGAATATTTTCTAAATTTGAATTACTCCGTCGGTATAATAGGTACATCACTACGAATTTCGAAAATTTACAAACAGTTAATTATTGTTATATTTTACAAAGAAAGGGAGTATGGTAAAAACTTGGTTTTTATGGGTTACTTTTTTTCATTGTTGTGGTAACAATTTTCTAGTTTTAATTCAATAGTTAAAAATATCTCAAATGTCATTCAACCAGCTTTTTATAATAAAAATGCATTAAAAAATACATATGAAATAGTAAGGATAAGGGTATTTTTCAAAAAAATCGGGTGTTTATAAATTGATTTGTAATGATTGTGATTATTTTTATATAGGAAAAACCAGCATAAATTTTAAGACTTAAGGTAGCAATTATTATTTTAAATAGCAATTATTATTCTGAATTTTCTAACCATCTTTTGGCTGTGGACCATCTTTTTGATATTAATAAGGGTTTACAAATTTTACATACAAATTATACAGAATCACAGTTTGATAAATTAGAAATTTCGGAAGTAAGAAAAAGTGTTAATAGTAAATTAAATATTATAAATAACCAGGTCCTTTTTACAAATCGTTATCTTTTAAATTTATTTTCATGTTAAGTAGTTACTTTATTATCATTTATTTTCCATATATAACTTTTAAATATTTTGATTGTCTATACTTCGATATTTAAATTTAAATTTGTAAGTATACAACTATATCCCGGCGAAGGGGCCATGGGCTCTGAAACATGTTGATATTTTCAATAAAAAAGTGCTGAAAATAAAGTTTATTTCTATTAATTATATTAAATTTTACTTTCACAATATTACATAGTATGTAATGTTTGTTTATTATTTTATTATTTTTAAATAAAAACTAAAGTTTTAGTATTGAGGAGAAGGATCCCGTCGTTTCTAGTCTGTTCTAGGCATCTCCCGAATGTTGTAGATAATACGATAGTATGGTAAAAGGTGTTAGTTAGATTTTATTGTTGTCACCGACACATCGCGAGGGATTCGGACAGTGCGCAATTCTTTCTGCTTACCATTTCATTACAATCTTCTTCCTTTGACTATATGTGGGTTTCCTCATACACAGCCACAGTCCTGAGCAGAACATCAACACATACATTGTATAGCCGCGACTTCGTCAGCAGGTCAAATCTAGGCCACACTGATACACAGTGGCAAGAATGCCCCATAAGTAAATTAAGGCACGGGCAGGGTACACGCGCTTCCGATGTAGGCCACCGCGATGTCAGAATATATACATCCGTACAGTCAGACTTCAAAGAAATTCTTTGTTCGCCCTTCAAGTATCTATCATTGTCTTTGTAATCTCAGTCATGTATAACTTGTACTTGTTTTATCGAGATAATAAAATCATCAAACATTCTACGCCTTTGGAGCTTCCCGTCACATGATGGGTGGTGACCTAAAAGCAGTTTCTCCAAAGTACTACCAACCCCAAAAACTATATGGGTTTTTATTCACCAATGGTCGTCAGACGTGGAACCAGAGTGACCTAACTAGCTAGGGCTACATCTGCTATCATTACCTGAATACGTCAAGTTGCCACACCCACCATTTGTGAGCCGCCACCAACATGTGGGACAGACGCTCACTGATTCTCACTTTAGCCGTACTTTTGGTATCCCCCGACAGATTGCTTACCATCAACTTCATCCTCAAGTCCGTTGCCCGTCGGCCACCGCGTGGGAGAAGCTATGACGATCCAGTTGCGCTGTAACCACCCGGTCAACCATTTCGTTACAATATCTTTAAAATATTTCTAATATCATATACCTACTGTCGCAATTTTATCTATAGAGAGAACTGATTTGAACATGTTATCAATATTTAAATCTTCGTCAACTATTTAGGCTTCGAATACCAATAATGACTTAATGATCACTTAATAATCAATAATGTCTTTATGTCACATCAATAAATACTATGTAGAAATTATTTCTTGTTTAACAAGTTTTGCAAGTGCTGTGGATTGGTTTTTAGAGGACATAGTTTTGTCTATGATGAGCATGTATTACACGCTCAAGCGACCGAAGAATATTTATTATACATATATACATACAATAGAAATAATATTGCTTAATACTCCACTTAAAAAATAAAGGAGTATAATTACCAGCTGCAAAATCTATGTATGTTCATGAGAAAATATTACAGATGTCTCTAGCATAGTCTATTAAAATAAACGAAAGATTCTCAGATTTGAAACATGTAGAACTTACAAAAATTGGTGAACGTTTCATTGTGTAGAGTGATCACTTAAGTCAGCTCGTACAGGATATATGCCCTGGGCCGTCACACAAAAAAGACTTCCATACACGTTTTTCATATAAATAGCTTCGTCTATGTGAGACTTCTATAATTTATCTTAAGTTTGTCAATATTTTTTTTTGTGCTATATAAAGTGCAATGTAATATACACAACTATTGCTATGCGCCAACCAATGGTGAGGCCTCCCCATCAGAGTGAATATGACGATGATGGTTGTATACGAGCAAGTGCGATAAGGATATTCTATTCACCCGGGAGGTTATTCCAGGCTGTTATTGGATTGGATTGCTCCTACGTGTTAAGATCCAGGTGGAGGCGCCGTCCTCTTTTAAAGGTCGAGGCACATTGTAAAAAATACTGTCCTTTTACTCGCTGAAATTTTTACGAGGCTACATTGCAACGCCGCTCTTTTATTCAACACACGAAGACACGTTGAGAAACGTATCTTTATAGTGTTGTTAAACATTGCGCGAATGTGAAGATGAACTGTCATGGATATGAAAAAAGGTTGCAGCGGAACCTTTGAATTCTAATATGATGTACGGTTTCGGAAGTCAAAAATATCTGATTGCAAATTTTGTCGTCTACTTAACTGTACCTTTTGTATTGATGTGTGAAAGTGAGTGTTGAGTCAATCTTCTTTTTATATTAAATGCAAATTTTATTTTCTTCAGTAAAAGAAATATAATTTTCTACCTACCATTTATTATAAAAATAAAACATTTTGGATAAATTCACTACTCATTGAATTATCAACATGAAATTAGAAAAAGAATATGAAATATTATTAATAAAAAATAACCAACAAAAACATAGTTTTCATTATAAACAGTTAAATGCGAGGGCGCGGTTTTCATTTTATTATATTGCTTGTCATTTTACAGAATAACAACTAACTTTGGTTTGTAGCAATTTTAAATAAGGAGATAAATTCTAAAGTGTCCGTGATTTAAATAATTTTATAACTGTACCCACCAGAAAATAGGTACTTGCCCGAACATCTGCGAGAAATTTGCATTTTTTATGTGCGTGTGTGTATGTGTGACCTCAAATGTATGTAATGCATGCATTGCACACATACATCTACATCAAATCGATGTATAAAATTTCAGCTTGATTGGATTGCGGGAAGTATGTTAATTTTCCCTTCGTAACCGGCTGACATTATAACCGACATTGAGCTGATAGTAAAAAAAAAATATTATTGAAAATCAATAGGATACATTACTGATACAATACGTCATTTGTCGTCAAATCATAAATATGCGCTGAATACTGAACCTATTGATACTACACGCACACACTGTCTTCTCGTTCAGCCCATGCTTTGGCAATGTTCAGGCAATACTTCAGCAACGTTCAGGCAATGCCTCAGTAACGTTCAGGCAATGCATCAGCAACGTTCAGGCAATGCATCAGTAACGTTCAGGCAATGCTTCAGTAACGTTCAGGCAATGCTTAATAAAAGAATCCGTATACCTGCCTACCTACTTCCTTCGAATAATTTTTGGGCACTATATATTAGAAAGTATCAAAGAAAATGATAATTTTGTAGGAATTTCTTAACTTTATCCGAGATCACTGTATTTAGCAGGCGCAGTGGGAACAAAAGAAACCGAAATAAGAGATATATCTTATAATATTACTATCACAGTAATTAGTGTATTATTCAGATTTTAATATTTTAAATTTTAATAATTATAGTATTTTGCCCGATAAATATTTAATTTCGATTTTTTTTTTCAAATATTTATATATAAATAAAAGTCATGTTTCTTGTTCGCACTGCACGCCCCTGGTGTTAAGATATCTCTCTATTCTATTACAATATATCTAGTTGCTGTTCAGCAAAGACGTTATCCAATTTTACTGATACTTAGATATAATAAAACATGTACTGGCTACGATATTTGATTCCACGAAAATTTAAATGTAACTACCTCCCACTCGTTGGTAAAGTTCACGTTAAAACCGCGAAAAGCGAACATGACTTCAAAGAACTTCAGTGAAATTAAGTATCTCTCAGCTCTAGCATTCAGCGTAGAAATCCTAATCACTGGAAACTATCACCTACACCCTAGACACTATAATACTCTTCCAATCGTAGGTTTTCCCTCGTAATACCCTGGTAAAGTGTAATGTGTCAAATGTAAGTTCTTCGGTGCTTTTGAAATATCTGTCGTTCGTTTAGGATACTGCTTCCAACATACTAAGATAATGAATGAGAATTTGAGTAGTGAAAGGACTAGCATTGATCGGAAAGAATATAGTCAAATATGCAATACAATGTATTAAGATTGATTGATTTTATAATTTTTTTCGTGAATGCTCAGATATTAATGTCTGTGCTGACAACAAACTTGTTAATTGTTACAAATGCGTTTGAGACATGACCATATGCAACATTATTTTAATGGAAGAAAATTTAATAGCGCAAAATAAATAAACAAAAAATAATAAAAACCAAATTAATAAAAAGATCTCCCCTAATAGAGTATTTTGCGTCAAAGCTAGAGAAGTTATGATAAAAAATGTGAATTTTTCTCACTTTGCCGGACGATCGCCTTAAGGGGGGGTAAGGTTAATTCGTACAAAAAAAGGCATGTTTTTGTGAATTTTTTGTGACGACACAGTTAAAATCTCTTTATTTAAACCAATAATACATTAAAGTATGACATTTGAAGAATATTGTATAAAATTTTCAAGACGAAATATTAAAAAATACGGCAATGGCAGCAATTATTCGGACGTGTCTCGGAAAAAAGGAGAATTGCGGTGTCCATCATAACTTGGTGCTAGATCATCTGAAATCAAAAAATCAAAGTTCATTCGTTAGATAATAGATTTTCCCAGGTAACGCTGGGAGTGTTTTTTGAAATTTCAATTTTTTGGAACACTTTAAAGGGAATAACGCGATTTTTTTGCGAAAAATATCGACTAATTTGTTATTAAAAAATAAAAATTAATAACAAATTTCAAAAAAACTCTCCAGCGTTACCTTTTAAATTATGTACAGAAATAGTATTCAAAATTTCAAAAGGATCGGTGCAGTAGTTTTGAAGTTATGATGGACACCGACTTTGAAAACGTGTGATGTGGGGAAAACGCTTTAAAGTTTTGCACACTGTAAAATTCAAAATAAAACTCAACACTTATTTTATACATACACATAATCATCGATGCCATGTTCACACAGCAAAGAGCTTTCATCATCAGCACCTTTTTGTCTTTGTCTACACAAAACTCTTCCAATACAATAAGCACGTCCGGTAGTCCTCAGGTGAGCGCGTCTCTCAGCTGCCCGAGCAGGTATAGAAAATCAGTCTGAGTATCGCTCAAATGTTCATAATTTCGTCAATTTTGCTCCGATTGACTTGAAATTTTGACACAATATTCTTACGATGTTATACATTTGTTTAAAAAATTAAAATTAAAATGCAAAAAAATAATTTAAAAACCTTACCCCCCCTTAAACAAAATATAAAATCCATTATTATGTGTTTTATCAGCGTCAAAATCCATTAACTAAATCAGGTCCGAAGATACGCTTCAACATTTTATCGCCAGATCATAGAATTGTCCTTAATATTTTATTTTGAAGCCAGAAAGGCTTCCTTATTTGTAATTAAGAGTCATCATCCATGAATCCGCTCTATATGTTTTTACTGGTTCATGAGAGTATATTGCAGGCACGCAATTTTGTGTTTCAATTTGCGCGCAATCCCAACGCAATAACGTATGTCTGATTGTCCGTAACTTATTTTATAAAAAACTATTATTCCTTTTATTCTTTATTTAAAATAAATAAATATATACCTATTTATTCTTTAGGAACCGACATGAAAGAGTGCTGTAATTATTTACGGGTTACAGCCAGTATTATATTGCCGGAAAATAAATTTAAAATGTTGCGGTCTTACAACACATACCCTTTTTAATGACTATTTTCCTAGAATATTTGTGAACGCGCAATGCTTTGTTCGGATGTTCAGCAAAAGTTCACCATCGCGAAATGATACAAACTCCCGCATGCAATTCTCCTGCGTGTCCCGACCGACGTTTGAGATGAAAAATAAATAAAACTGGAATAAAATGCAGAGTTGCGCGCTGTTGTTGAACGCCCGCGCCGCAAACTTCGGAACAGAAGCGTTAGTTTAGATTGTCCGCACATGTCTCGGTGGAGGAGCACTGCTGAAAGAGATTACGGCGAAATTAAAAATTTTACACAACCAACGCGAAACTTGTCCGCGACAGCCGCTTGGAACAATGGCGAGCTCGGGGAGATCCAGGAACATTATGAGCGCTGTCGCGAGTGCGGCTGGCGGGTAATTTGATGCGATACAAAGTTGCATAAATTGAAATCATTTCTTGAAACGGATGCATTTTTACCAAAGTAAACAAATTTGTCGCTGAAAAATTGCGAACGCTGTTTGTTGAGGCTCGGGTAACCAGATGCAAATATAAAAAAAGTAACCCGTAAAAACCAAGTTTTTACAATACCCCCTTTCTCATTTTCGGGTTTCGCGTCTACCATATGCGTTGAAATGTCCGTACAATTTGTATGAAAAAAAACATTAAAAAATTGAAAAATCCAAAATTATACTATAATTATTATTTTTTTTTAACGAAAATTTGATAGACCTTCTCGATCGTTGCCACGAGTCTGCTTGCAAAGTTTCAGCTCGATTGGATCGCGGGAAAAGGGTTAAAAATCGATCCAAAGTTTTTTCGACGCCAAGCCGGCAAGCGAGCAAGCAGACGCCTCGAGTTAATATAAAGGGAGTAAAAGTAAAAACAATCAAATCTGAATTCAATTAAACAGGAGAGCTTAAACCTTGAAAATTAAACATATTTTCAAGTTACAGTGTCACTTAATATTAATCTGACAGACTGAGGGAATGATATTTCAATATTTTTTTAATTATCATATTTATGACCAAAAAGTAGCTTATATTAGACATCCATCATCATCATCTTCATCCCTTTGTCGTAGTAGGGTCGAGGGCCCATATTTCATATTCCCTATTCTTGCGCTGCTTTCGTATGAATTTTTTTTCGCAAAAATTTTCAATATATTTCGAAGAAGATTTTATAGATATAATAAAAACGGGAGTAATACTAATTTCAGACATACTTTTTATAAAAATAAATTAATCATTTTATGAAATCATGGATAGCAATGTCGTCGTAAATAAACATTTTAATATTGCGTATAAAATTTTCAAAAACCTTCATTTTACGAAATTGCTTAATAAATTACCATTAACTAATTCATGTAAATAGAAAAGGATTGAATTTGTGTGATTGTTGAACTAAGTAATTCTTATAAAAATAATAAAAGAAAAAAATAACAAGCGTACTCATTATAATCATTATGATTTGACAGATTCACCATAGAAAAGAGAAATAGAATTCACATAAAAAGTTTTGGGTGGAATTTGTAAAAAATGTAATTTCTGCAAGTGACGTGCGCGCAGTTCTCACGTCATATTGGACATTTTGAAGGAATACGCTATTATATGAAAAATTTATTTGTCCATTACAAAAAACTCGCAGACATAGAGTTTTTTCTCGACTTGACTAGATCTGTGGAACAAATTCGTTGGGCGCAAAAAAGTGAGATAAATTAAGAATTGACATGAAGTTGGATACAGAAACGTCGGAAATAAAAAATCTAGACGTAGGACGAATAACGGCTAGATTTTTAAATCGACTGTTTCTTAAGATAAGGATTCTTTAATTAGTATTTGTTTCCCAGAATCGTTACAAATGCACAGCTTTTTTGCTTGTATGCGCCGCACGCCACTGGCCTAATGTCGGCACTTCTCACTCTGTCCGTCAGTATGACCCGCTACCCCCTTTAGAAAACTCATTTCGGCAGCCTGGATCCTTGCTCCACTCTCTCTGTAAGGATCCAATTTTGATGGTCATATATTAGGGTGGGCCTGTACACAGATTTGAAAAAAGTCAGTTTTGTCTTGACACTAAGCTCGGATTTTCTTATCGCCGCACTATGTAGATAACGTAGAACGCCGGTCGTAGCTTAATTCTTTTATCCATTTCGCACATTAGATAATATGTACGAGTAGTTAAATTTATGTGAAAACCATTCTAAAGCCAACTTAACTATTTATTTGTACTCATTGCAAATTGAAACAGTGCGTTTATCACAAATGGCCTCGATCCAGGAGCAAAGAGGTAATAATATATAGGGTGGAAGTCGTGACGGTGATTGAGTCTCCAACGGTGATTCTAGCAACGATCCTTCGAATACGTCGGCGTCGGTTAGTTTTTGATGGCTGTTCATTGGTGACACTTGGCATCCTAAAATAGTGCACCCTTTGAAGGGTTTATATAACTATTTAAAATGTTAAATCTCAGGAACTAAATAGCGTCGTACATGATGAATACACGCGCATCACTAATTTGCTAATTTATGCAGGTACCGAGTGGGGCGGGGCGGGGTATCACCGAGAACACCGTAACACCGTATGTATGAGACTAATGTTTAGTGATCTAGGGTTAATAAACAGTCGAGCATCTCTTCATTGATGAGACATTAATATAAAACTAGGTACAAAATATATTAAAAAACAACACATTAATTATTCGAAAATCGATTCAATATCCCAATACAAATGTCTTTGGCCTGCTCTAGCAACATGGATATATTTAACCCTTAACCTTGTGGGTCCATTTGGATGGAACAAAAAAATAAAAACTTTCCAACCAAACTTTCAAACCAATCGCGCGGCATTAGAATTTTGCGCGCCTCGCTAATCTCATAACGTCGCGTGCTACGGCGGATGCTGGACTTTCGGAATACAAAGTTTGCTAGAAGCGGTGGCACGCGTTGCTGTCAGGTCCAAATGGACCCACGATACCAGTTACGCAAGTTTAAAGGTTTTGTTTTTATTTTTTTTATTTTTATTATTATTATTTTTTTTTTTAATAAATAGAGATGCGAACACGGAATACGTGTCACATCAATATTCTTACTATTTTAAAACTAAGCTAAACGCTTGTGCTATGAAAATAGGACTAACTTCCTAGTCTGGGCTGAGATTCGAACCCGCGACCATTGGATCACGAGGCGAGTGTCCTAACCACAAGACCAACAAGCTACTCAACTATTACTCTATTTTGTATTTTTTAGTGTCTTTAAGTAAAAATGGCGAGGTAACTCAATGTCCAAGATATTATCTACTTCAGTATACTTGCATATGATGGCCAATAAAAATACAACGCGTTGGATATGATACTAGATATACTATTCAGAATATTTTGAGTTTGTTCAAATCTTCCAGAACAGTGCTGGATTTTTGTCACAGAGACATTATTAATCAATTAATGTATATTATAGATATCTCACAGAGATGAAACTGTATTTCTTATGGGAAAGTAGGTATAGAAGTCATTTGGGTGTACATAGGACTTATGACCTATCTTATGGTTGGCTTAAGTGATCATATAGGTCATAAGTCCTGTGTACACCCAAATGACTTCTATACCTCCTTTCCCATAAGAAATACAGTTTCGTCTCTGTGGGATGCTAGAGAGGACTTGATTGAAGGTATAAACGGGCCGCTTGAGACAGGTCGGCATCCCACAAATGTCGACCTGGTGAGAAATGAGTCTAACTTTAGACATCTTAAAGACTTTGTTGGAACTTGGGTGTCCCGCTGGGAGATCCTACGGGGCCCTGCTCCGTAGTTTTTCCTGAACCAGTGTTTGAACCGTCGGTGATGATTTCTTTGGTCACGAATCTTTTATGTTTTTATTATTTTTTCTTTATGTCTTTTTCCCTCCACGGAGGGGTTGTGTTTTTTACGTCCTGCGCCCTATTTGGGTGATGTATTCTATTTAAATTTTATTATTGGCATTATATTGTATTGTTATTTTTGAAATAAAGATTAATATGCGCGGGACAATGAAGGTTTTGTGCGACCGACTCGCTCGGTTTTCATCTCTGCGTGTTGTATTGATGAAGGCCGAGCGAGGAGGTCGCTTTAGCATAAAATAATGCCAACCAGGCGGCGAAAGTGCTGGGCCGATATGGACGCTTTTGCGCATAGAACGGCTCAGGGTATGTGGTGGGTCCCCTTCATTGTGAGATATCTATAATATACATTACTAGATATACTATGCTACCAAACCCGGATTTTTTTAGAATGCGTCTTAAATGATGTTGGTTATTTTTCTCCCATCACAAGAATGTGCCGTACGCTAACATTCGTGCTGAAATTCCCCACATAACCCATCGTCATTTAAAAAGTCACTTCTATACAACGTGCATTTTCTCGACATTAATTCCTGTATGTCGGTGGTGTAACGTAGGTCTACATGTCGTAGAAAATATGAAATATCTACCTTATTTACAAAAACTAAAATGTCGCATTTTTGGCAATCATCGAATAGACATTTTCACAGCAAAATAACTAAATTAAACTGTTACGAATGTAAAGATTTTTTAATTAAAAAATATTTATTCATTACCCTAGTATTTTCGGCCAGTGTGTAAAAGAGAGCAGAATATTGCACGTCGCAGTTAAATCGAGCAAGAAAGAGCACGACAATACCAATTATTTAATATAGGACAGAGATGGCGGTTGCTTGGATTTCGGTGAAAGAGAAAACAATATTGAAAGAGCATGGTAGAGTCGCGTAACACGTGTTAGACAAAGACGGATTGCAGTCGCCGCGTCGTTGAATTTAGTTGGTTGATTGATTTTATGATAATTTACTAAAATAATGCTAATATGTATGCTTACCTTACATAATTATATAAAAGGACCTTTAAAAAGTTTTATCTGTATTGAAAATATATATTTCCTACCGCATATAAAAAAATATGTCGAATTTTAATCATGTAACACTGTGTTACACCACCGTTCCCGAAGGTATTTTAAGAGTTAATCCGAACCCCTAGAATTCATAATATAAATAATTCCTTCTCAGCCACAATTGTTCCACTGCTGGATATAGGCCTCTTCTAAAACCTTCCAATGTTTTCTATCTTGGGCTATTTGTCGCCATCTTCAACCTACAAGCTGGATAATGTCATCTGTCCACCTTTTTGTGGTCCTCTACTCTTTTTTTACTGTTCCAGGGTTTCCATTTCAGGATTTCTGGTGACCATCTGCCACTGTCCTATCTCGCTACGTGTCCCGCCCACTGCCATTTAAGCTCTTTTATTCTTTCTGCGATGTCGGTTACCTTTGTCCGGCGTCTAATGTCCTCATTTCTAATTTTGTCACGGAGACTGACGCCTAGCATTTGTCTTTCCATTGCTCGCTGAACGCACTTTAGCTTTTGTAAGTTACTTGCAGTGAGGGACACAGTTTCAAGGCCATATGTCGTCACTGGCATACATACACGAGTCATATATAGACTTAAGCTATTAAATTTATGGGCACTTCTCTATTTTTAAAAATTAATTTACTTTTGGTAATTCTCTAACCCATAACAACAGCAACACTTGTCCTTATTTTGTGATGTCCATGTTACTCTTTATCAATAATAATTGTTATCAATTTTATTTTGTTTGCTTGTTCGCCACTTGCAATATACACGCCACTGTGTAAAACATGCGCTAATTGACGATCGTTTTGCATTAATACATAAAATGCAAGCATGCTGCTTGAGCAAGCCGAAGACACTTATAATTGGGATATTGGGTTAAGTTTGAAATATGTAATGTATTATTTTTTGTGGATTTTGTGCCTAGTATCTCATTAAAAATAAAATAAAATAAAGTATGTACAAAAATCATAATATAAATCTGTGAGCGAAAGGGACAGTCAAATAAGTCAATATAATCGAGTTTTGAGTTAAGTATACAGAGTTATTCCTTAGATACGTATGTAGCAAGGAAAAATAAGATAAATTAGAAAATAAAATAACATGATTAAAATTTGGCAAGAATCAACGATATAAGTCAACTTGGCTCGAGGTTTTTGTGCAAAAACCAAACTACTTGTACAAAAATTAGATAAAAATATCAAAGACTTTAAAAGATATTTCGTAAACAAACCAAATTCTGTTTTGGTAATCCTGAAAACCCACATTTTTTGACCCATTCAGTTGCTGCTTTCTCCCACAGAAACATTCCTACACGCAGTGAAGTTTATAAGTTTTCCATATATATTTTTTTTGTATTTATTTAGTCAGAAATCTTGCAGCATGGGAAAAATTTCCAGTTACAGTTGGAAAGTGTAGGTATCTTATTTATATCTCCAGCGCCATCTGATGTCGAGGAATCAGAATTGTATTGACAAGTCGGGCGTGCCTAGGGGGGCCGGAGTTTTGGGAAACTTCTGGCACTCAAAGGAAATCAACTCGCACAGAGGTAAGTTTAATATATTATAAGGCCTTAGTCACGGCACGCAAGGAGATAAATATATCGTAATTATTGGTATTTTCGGGGTTAGATTTGGACATATTACTGACGTTATTTATTAATGTCAAACCCCGCTGCAAACAGCGCAAATGATCTATTATTCTGTCATTTATTTTCCTGAAAGATTTTTCAGGCAGCTAAAAACCACACCTGGCGTAATAGCTAGTTATAAACAATATAGTTAAATTGAATTAGAATTTGATAATGAGTCAAATTTTTTCCATAGTTTCTCTTTCGACACTTAGAATGACTGAATACAAGACGATGTGTGTTGCTTCATTGAAGATTATAAATATGATCAAAATTAGTTTCTTTGGTGCTTGAAATCGAAACGTAGTGGCTAGCACCAAAGCTTTTTCCTTCCCCTTGAATAACCACAGATGTCGAAGGGGAAAGAAAAAGCTTTGGTGCTAGCCGCTAGAGGGTCGTTATAACTCACATGTGAAACGTGGCGCAAAAATTTAATACATATGCAACTTACAAAAAATTAATAGACATGGTATTCTATCATGGGTGGAAATGGCGAACGTTACATATGTGTAAAGTGATCACATAAGCCAACCGTACGATAGGTCGTAAGTCCTATGGCCACCCCAAAAAAAAGGAAGACTTCTATACCTACTCTCCCTCGGCTGCGTCGGATGTCGGGGTTCAGTCGTACACTACTGACGCGGAGACTGAGTGTCACACACACACACTTCGTCTTCGTGAAATCATCCGCCGACAGCCGAGAAAAACCCAAGCCCGATCGAACGAACGATTTCACTCAATCTATTCAGTTTGTTAACGTTTATTAATTTTCTTGTGACCGTGCCCACTCTAAATGATTTACGTAATTATTAATTACTAAATCACTCGAAGAAAAAACATATTGTTGAACATTTGTCTCTTTATTAATAAATAAATCTATTATTTATCATTGACCTTCCTTATTTTCATTATTTTTTAAAAGGTTTATTTGACTCGAGTCGATTGACAAACGAGTTTGCAACATCGAGTCGAAAAAACGTAAGACATGCCCAAACAGAAATACGACTTTCGTACGCACCGATCTGGAATTCTCAACAGACACTGAGTCGAGGTAACTCAAGTTGTGACTCGAGCCAGCCCACATTTCTACTCGAGTTAGGTCACATATACACGGCAGAATATCCCAGAAAACTATACACAGATGATTATGAACAGCCGTGAAAACCTAAGAACATTTTCTACACCACGCGGATGTTCAGTCGATCAATTTACTTTGGCGATTTGGTGTGACGGAAAAGACGCGGAGGATGTTTCACGTAGTGTGGCGTCGGTCTAAAGGGCTGATTGGTCAGATAATGCGGTTATGGTTTCCCTTTCATTTTACATAGTTAAGCGAGAATTATCTTCATCGACTATAAAAACAGTACATTTATGAGGGAATTCAATAAGAACTGAATAACTGAAGAATATTCGAGTGAAAATTCGGAAATAGAATATTTGTTTGATGCCGAATATAAAAAACGCCGAATTTTGAATAAAAGAATTGACAGCTATTCAAGGGTAGGGATTAAATGAAAAAATCAATACATTATTATACATTTTTAATTATATTTACTATGTTATTTCAATTTGAAGTCAAAATTTTGTCGTGTGAATTACAAAATAATTAATTCGTATTAAAGTACCGGTAATTTAGATACATTATTATTCAATTTTAAATGTTTTGTATAATAGTACTATTTCTAAACTACGATATTATGTGACGATATTTTTAGAGAACAAGATGGTTGAGCGTTTTATTCTATGGTTAACTTAGCCGGAATTTCGTGGAATTTTTTCCGGTGTAATATAATGCGCGCATGTTCGTTGGGGATCCGAGACTTACAGTCGCAAAAATCACTAGTCAAGCTTACAGTAAATTATTGATTATATGATTCATCCCATGGTGGATATTCTGTCTTCCGATAAATATATTTTTAGTGTCTTCTGAAGTTTTGTGAAGTCTTGATGCACCATAAATTGTCTCTTTCAATATATCGACACTGCAGTTTAATTCTTAAAGTTTGTAGTCGATGTCCTAATCTATGGGGTAAGTGGTATATATTCTTATATTATACAAAGAATAAAATTTTCCGATAAATAGATTCGATAACGCAGTTTGATTAATTAGAAATTTTGGAAATAAGAAAAAGTGTTAATAAGTAAATTGAAGTAATAACCAGGTCCTTTTTAAGTAATCTTTTAAATTTATTTTCATGTTAAGTAGGTACTTTATTATTATACATTTTCCATATATAACTTTTTAATATTTTGATCATCTATACTTCGATTTTTAAATTTAATTTTGTTGGTATACGTTTGTATCCTGACAAAGGGGCCATGGGCTCTGAAACATGTTGATTTTTTCAATAAAAAAGTGATGTAAACGAAGTTTATTTCTATAAATTACATTTTTATTACTTATATTAATAATGTAACTACAAAATCATTTTGCTCTTTTTGAAAAAAAATTTCATCAATATTAACTATATCAATGAATAGATTGATTAATTATCAATAAAACATTTTTTTCATTTTATTTTATTTCATATGTAGTGGCATAAAATTTTCTTTTACCGATAAATCGGTATTAAATTCAGAGTTTTACATATTTACTGATAGTAGCTTTCATTTCAACCTTTTGGCGACACCATAGGTGTGTGGCTTCGAATTCGTGAACTATTTGTGGTTCGCTGACACAAAGGCACTGCTTATTTTAAAATGGAGTTTGTCCTCGTCAGTTGAACGGAAAATCCAGAAGTAAATATTAAACGATATCGCAGCACGTCATACCTTTGTCCCCGCACGCTCGCCTACGCGTGATTTTCCAATATGGCGGTGTTGTCGAACATTTATTTATTCGGTGTTTGTTTTGACCATTCATCCGTGAACTGTTTTTCCCCCACTAATGGGACGTAGATAAATGCTAGTAAAAGGCTTTGAGTGCCAAATGACGATATGGACAAATCCGCACATTGTGTGAAATGCACGGGAAAAGAGGCTGAATTCCGATGATAAAAACACGTTTGATGAATTTTACGAAATATTTTTACTACCCCAACTGAATTTTGCGGATTATTTATCAATAAAATTTATATAAATATTTTTGGTGAAAATGTGCTGGGAATTTATTTGATTAAGCAAAAATATTATTGAATAAATGCTGATTTCGACCTCTCAATTAGCATAAACTGTGGTTTCATTTAATTTTTTGGTTTCGAAAGTTTAAATACTCGTACAAATATTACACGTATTGTAAATTTTTTTGAAATGGTGTAACATTAATCTCTACAATACGAATTTTTGAATATTTTTTTAATAGTAAAAACAGTAAACTTATTGTGTAATTTGCGGAAAATTTTCGACTCACGGTACCCTTAGTGCGTCAGTATTCTTGCAATTGTAATCAGCCATCTACCCCAACAATCTGTGCACAAGGGACGACGGGAAGTCGCGCCAGTTAGCAAACCAATTCCGCTTTCTTGCTGCGACAAGCTACACGCATCGAATCAAACACAGCTTAATAAAACAAAAAAATCAAAATTAGTAGTAAGTACAAAAGTGTGGTGGAATAACATAAATCCGCGCGTTCTTAAACTAATGTAACCTCGCGACGTTGCATCTTCTACTAACCTAAACTCTTACATTGTAACTATACTTGAATACACTACTCGTATCAAAGTAAGTTCTTTCTATCCGTTCATTCCCGTGGAGAGTTGCCTCAGAAGCTGAGACGTCATAAACCAGGGTGATTACCAAAGCAATATACTCTGGCGGCTTTTGCCCCGCACATGGCCATCTGGACCTGATACTGGCGATAGTTGGGCCGAGTGGAATCTGCGGCGGCTGCATGGGCAGACGCACGGAATTCACCGCAGTATATACAATACATACATAGATTAAACCCACAAGTTATAATAAAATAAGTAAAAAAAAATGTATACAAGAAAAATAAATATAAGTTTTCATATAAAAAAATATAAATATAAAAAAGCCAAAATACCAAATAATCCAAAACAAGGCAAAAAGCAAAATAGATGAAAATAGAAGAATAGGAATGATGAAGGATGAGGTGGGTGGGATTGAAGTTGACGAAGTGTGTGTTATTAGTGGGGGTAGTATGCAATAAGTAATGTGTGTTAATAATAATAATTATAATAAAATGTTAATAATAAAGAGTGGAGTGGAGTACATAAAGGGTTGGTATAATAATAAAGAGTGTAGTGTAAGAAGATATATAAATAAAAATATAAGTTTATTAATATACAATACTATGATTCTCCAGCACATACATTATTGTTCCAGTATATTATACATAAGCAACAAAGGAATGCTAAAGAAACTACAAATAGTACAAAACAGAGCGATGCGAATAATACTGAAGTGTAATAGGAGAACTAAAGTAACAAAAATGTTGAATGCCCTAGGACTGGAATCCGTAAATGAAAGAATAATATATAATGTAATGGTGCAAATATTTAAAATTAAACATGGATTAGTACCCAAATACTCTAGATGACAGGATGAAGCTGAATAAGGATTTTTATTCCTACAATACAAGAGGAAGCGACAACATAAGACTACCAAAGAAAAAGATTTGATTTTGATTTCGGTATTCTGATTCTACCCTCTGATAATGTTTGGATGCTCCTACGGTGGAAGTTGTGAACGTTACATTGCGATTAGTGATTATTTTAGCCAGCTCATACATCTCATTAGTACTGGGCCATCGTATAAAGGACTTCTTTCACGTTTCTCGTATAAATAGCTTCGTCTCTGTGAGTGTGTAAATTTATGTTAAATCCATGAAATCAAAACATGAAATATCCTTAAGAATTTTGAATTGTAAAACACATTTATTGTGAAATACATCTTTCTCCATCTTTTGAACGATTATCTCAAAACTATGAAAATGAAGATATCACATTTTGCTACTTAACGTCACAATTAATGATTAAACTGAATAATTCACGAGTAACTATCGAATTCTAACGTCTGTACTGATAATTTTATCTAAGAAAACAATTTTCATATAAAATGAGTAACCCGAGTAATAACAACATTCATATAAAATGAATAACCCGAGTATAAGCAAGAGGTTTGTTATGATAATTATTAATACATATAATAATCATAACAAAGATGAGCGGGGCTACAGATGTAAAACACAACACAACAAAGACGCTTCGCTAGTTGTTGTATTACCGAAAACTCATTTGATATTCAATTGCGGTCCCCCGAAGCGAGTTGCTGGGGACTTTATGCAATGTACACAGCTAATTTCCATCTATAATTGTGTTCTGGCCGGCGGAGGAGCCGGCAAGACGCCCTGACCACCTGTCTTGGCAGACAAAACTGCTCCGAGGGGAATAATTGGTCCACGGTAAAGCTTATAACAGACAGCGCTGTGATTCGATTCCCGGGAGGGCGGCCGTACCACGGTAGAGGGTAATCTCAAATGGAGGTCATGCACGTATTTAACCCCCAGCATACCACGACAAAAATAACTCCTAAGCAATCAATCTGGCTATTTTTAGACATTTTATATAAAGACAAGACTAACACGCATGTGATCAATTATTGGTGAAAGTGTAACAATACTATGGTTGAGGTGTGTAGTGCTGTGAATGTAGTGGTGTAGTGTTGGTCCTGACGAAGAGACGGGTACGTCTCGAAACCGGTAGTCCTAAAATCTGGTAGTGGTTTTTGCAAAGTTAACTAACAATCTGTTATAAAAACATTATATTATTGTCACAGTACGTGGCTTTGGGAGGCAAATGAAAACACTGGAAATTGAATGAAAATCAAATATCAGAGAAAATTTTTTTTTTTGCCATTAATGTTACTGCAAGTTGAGATATTACTCTTAGTTTTCGTGTACGAAATACAGTTTTTTACAATAAATAATGATAAAATAATAATTGTACACTATTGTTTTGAAAGCAAATGAGGGGGCATCGAAATGTGCTCGCGCGCGCATCTGTATTGCTCAGGCCACTACAGATAAAGCTCGCGTTAGCGCTTGCTGCCGATATAAATCACATAGGAATGTAACGTAATTTAAAACACGATAGAAAATCATTAAAATGTCCTGTGCTTTGTGGTATTTAATACGTTGTGTTGCCAATTTACAAAGAAATGATGAAGTTTTATAAGAAAAACATAGCTTGATAAGCACGAAAAAATACCCGTCATTTCAGAAAATATCAAAAATGGTAACAAACAAAATACAAGACAACTATAGAAGAGCTTTAATTTCTATAGTCATAGATATACGAGTTACACATATGTTCAAATAATATCATTTAAAGTACAAAAACATCCTTAAATCTCACCCTAAGATACCAAGAAAAATCAAGAGGAAGTCGATCGCATTAGTTAACTGCTGTTTGACATTTCATCGTGTAAATTAAAAAAATATATACAAAAACGTCAAAATTCTATTGTTTATCTTTTTATTTTTTCTTTTCTCTTAAAATTAACCATGTCTTTTAAATATCAAACAAGTCATGTTGGTAATTGAATGTTCATAAAATGTGCAATAAAAATTACGCAAATGCTTAAAGATTCAGAGCTCTACCTAGTCGGAGAATTTTTATGTTTTGGTTATTAAATTTGAAGACAAACTAACAAACAGATCATAAAAGGCCTTTTCTAGCTTAAATGGCTTTAAAATAGTTTATTTCTATTTTTACGATGATTTCAAAAATATTTTTTTAACCGTTATGTTAATACCCGGAATTTTTCACATTAGTTACTACCCAGGGTACCTGGGTACTCTACCTGGATGGATGTTCCCCCATGCATTAATTTGTTTTGTATATCACAAATCGATATTTAGATAATGGTCAAATAGCTTCCTAGAAGGTCACTGCTTCTCAAAACGATATATGTATGCCTTTATACCTGATTTTTATCAGTTCACTTGACATTTACTAGTACATTTTGACTGAATTTTTCTACTGAATTCTGAATTCTGAATTCTGTCTACATCTGAGTAATGTGCGGATATGTCTCATGTGCAATTTATTTTTTATATGTTTATAACAGTTAAAATTTATTATATGTTAAATATTATATTACAGTTATAATTTATTATGTGTTTATAACAGTTAAGTATTCACTGTTTCAACTTTTTTCAAATTCACTAAACCTGAAGAAATTATAACCATTATAATTTCTTCAGTTACATTTATACGTTCATTCAATATTTTCACTCAATAATTTCATTCAATATTTTCACGTTCATTCATACCAAAGATGAACATTTATTATAATCTAACATTTTTTGATAGAGCTCTTCTGAAAAAATATTGTATACTCCAATTACTATGTAACAATACGGCCGTGGGTACATAGAATTTTTCGAATGGCGAGAACGAAGATTGAATTCCAGAACGCACTGATCAAAATGAATATTTGAATAAAGAAAATGACGATGACGAATCAGCAGAAGATACAGACGATATTGCATCACGCGAAAAATAAGATGGTCAAAATACTGAGAATAATACTGAACCGCCGACATCTGCTTAAGATCATTTCCGGGCTAGCAATGAAATGATATGGCATAAAAATCCACAATGCATAATATCGTTAGGCACAGAAGTGGTCCACGCGGATCAAAAAAGTGATTATCTATTAGTATTTATTACCTACATCCAAATGTATTTTTATACCAGAAATCTTTGATACTATCTTCCGTCACACCAATAAAAAGGCCGGGAAAGTACTCGTATATCATTAATGCAACGAACATAATCCTACTTATGTACCACATTGGAAGGATTTGACTTAATTCGAGTTAAATGCATTCGTGGGTATTCTTATAGAATATGGTGCTGATTACCTAGATACAGATTTTATTTTTGATTTGATAAAGTGTAATTTATACCCAGTATCGAGCGTGGAGTTTCTTTGCTTAGATGACGCTAATACGAAGGAACACCAATTGAAGGAAGATAGAGCTGCGTCGATACGTGAAATATGTATGGATGATACTGAATTCAAAACTTTTCAGCGTGTATAGATCCACAACCCAACTATTACAATCAATGAGCAATTATTTGCATACAGCGAAAAAAAAAGATTTATGCAATACATTCCGTTTAAGCCAGCCAAATAAGGGATTAAAATATGGTGGATATGTAATGCAGAAAGTTATTATCATCTTACTGGCTAAATAAACACCGGAAAATCAACACCCGGACGAAAAACTAAAAAAGGTGAAAAAATTGGCCGCTCAAAGGCTGTGGACGTATTATTACATTGGACATTTTTTCATGACTTTTTTTGGCACAACATATTATTTTATCTTGGAATATGACAATCATTGGCATTTTGATATGAAATAAAAAGTACATTTATTACGGCGAAAATGAAGGAGACTAAAACTCGAGCCAGTTATTATTTATTTTTATTTGGATTCCATGGTAATGTTAAAATATGTTCCTTTGTGTCAAAAAACATAAGAAACTTTACTTTTATCATCTACGCATCATGATGATGTAACGTCTGGACTCAAATATAAACCAAACATGATTCATTTCTACAATAAAATGAAATCTGATGGAGAAATTGATGTCTTTTACTGAATTAGAATATCAATACCGAATGGGTATCCGGGTACCCTGGGTAGTAATCAGAGGACTAGACAAGTTTAAAGTTATATAAAATACCTTTTGAAAAATAAAATTACACCAAACTGTACATAAATCCGTTTCAAATACCTCAAATAATGGAGATCCGGGCGGAAAAAAGCATCAAGGGTTTATGAATAAAATTATTTTAACTTGAAGTCAGAAATGGACACCCGGGTGCCCGGGTAGTAACATAAGGGTTAAGTTTGTTTCGCTCTACGTACCTAGTTGGTTTTCCAATACCTACGCCTTTCCAAGCAAAAATGTTTTTTGATTAGATTAAAAGTGAATTTTATGTTACACGTTTGTATGTTAATATGAGAGGTTTAATTGTCTCTGTAGACCAATGCAGACATGGAGATGGAAGGGTTAGAGAATATCGCTTACTATTATTACTCGTCCTGCTCCACCGATTTGAAGTTTCTCCTACCTGGACTTAGATTACTTTGGGGTGTACCTGCTCGCAGTTTGACTAAATTAATTTATTTGTTAATCTGTGCATACAGCACGTAGTACATTGAAAGAAAGCAAAACATTAGTTCTGCGTTCTAAAGAAAAAAAATTTTATTAAAAAAGTGATGATGTTTATAATAGACATATTTATCAAAAAATTAGATGACTAAAACTATAAATAGAAAAAAAAGAGAAAATTTTCATACAGCTGATATCCAACTGAAATTTCGTCTTACCTCACTACACTTTCTCTTAGAGCGCAGAATTATTCATAGTAATCAGAATTACAAATTACAATGCAATCAAGCATATTAACAAACATATACAAAAACAAAAAAATATTTTAAAAATATGTCAGAAGAAATTTACTGAAACCAAATCAAGATAAGTATTTTTTCATATTTTCACACGAAAAAAACACATTATGGTGAGACATAATATCTTTAAATAAAATAATTCTTTGGTTAACACCACTTTATTGAGTTTTAACCAACTAGTTTCAGTTCACAGCTAAGCCTTCATCAGGGTTGAATATTAACAGTAAATATTCAACCCTGATGAAAGCTCAGCTGTGAGATGAAACTAGTTGGATAAAAATCAAGGTTAATAATCAATAACGCGGTATTAAACAAAGAGTAGTTTTATTTAAAGATATTTTTGTAAAATTATTTTGAAAACTAAGAAATTGAATGAAAAGTTACAAAAAAGATATGCGATAGTGAAAGTAAAAAATAAAAAATAGTACACAATAAGTATAAAGAATATATCAATATTATTATGATGTCACTAACTTTTAAAAATATTTCACTTTCAAACGAAAAATCGAAAGTAGTTATGTCCATCCTGTTAGAGGTGCGATCTTATCGAAACACCAACATTAAATTAATCAGCGTGGTTTACATCTTACAAAGTTTGATATTTTAAATTAAAATCTGTTAATTAAGTCTACTAACAATGCCCACGCTATAAACCTCAAAAATATTTTGTTGAATTTAAGCACGTTATTTCCATAAGTCTATTTTAGAAAGTTTCGGAAAATTGTGCTAAAAGTCTTCCCACGTTAACTGTAAGATAGTTAATTTGTGAATAATTTAGAAATTGAGAGAAACACTACGCCCACGCAAACAGCTTGAATATAATAAACTTTTTAAAATTTAAATATCAAAAATTTGATTTTCGATATTCAAAATTCGATACACCAGTATAGAGAATCCTTTCTCGGGATCCAACTTTTTTTGTGATTGCCAATATTATTATTATTTATTGTTTCGAATCTTCAGGATTCATATTTGGATGTAACACTCGATGCTTTGCTATTGCTAGGGGCATATTCTTAATTATAATAAAATTGCAAACATGTTAATGTTATTTTTTATTCAAGAATTCTTTAATTATTTAAATATAAATATCTTAATATTAATAAACAAATATGTATTTTCCGAATCCGGCAATATTTAAATAACCTCATTATTATGTACACGACTGTGAGTGAGTATTTATATTTTTATTGAAAGTATTCTATTGTTGGGTTTTTTAATATTTTTTTTATTGTTGGACAATTAGAAAACGTGTATGTTTTTATTAATCCTTCGTCCTCGTTCCCATTCTGAAAAAAGACATCAGACTTCTCCATTCTTCTCGGTTTTTTGCACATTACAGATTAAGCAATTCCTTGATAAACTTCTGCATTCGCCAGGAAACGTTCACTGATTTTTTCTCGAAGGTGATCCTAAGCATATTTCTTGTGGTATCCTTAAAGTTTTGTGCTTGTAAGTTTAATTTAAATAAAAATAATTTATGTAAAAAATAATATTCCATTGGCTGGTGAAAGAATACAATATTTATTTTTTCAATGTATTAAAAAATAATGTAATTAAATTTATTCAAATGTATGGAATGCTCCATTCTACAAGATTAAATATTGTACCGTGATGATAGAATTTGGAGTAATGTACGCAGGATTGGAATTCCTCGTAATGTCACTATGGAACAAAACTATTGGAATGATTGGAAAGCCAACATGTTTCCTATAAAAGTGAAGCCGTATCGCGGCCACAGAGTTAGTTTTATTTTAACGTATCTACCGGTGCGAGATTAGCGACAAGCCGTGGCGTTTGGTGTTACCAATGCGTGTGTGATCAGTGATGCGTAGTCAATTAAGCAAAATAGATACTTAGTTTCGTGCTATTTGAACAGAAATTTCTCGAAAAAGTTACCCAGCGATAATAAAGAGTTTAGAGACGAGTGATAAATTGTGAAATAGTGTGATTGAAAGAAAAGTGTATTCATTTCATCCGTGATTTTTTAAATTTAATAATAAATTAATAAATCATTAATTAATGAATAATGACTTAGTTTACAGTGTCTCCAAAAGCCACGACCCGTGACAATGTACTGGAACGATGATGGAAATTGATCAATAAAAATTGTCAGTTAAGTAGCTGAATAAATTTGTTTAAGTACTGATAATTACCACGATCGACTACATTAACAGTCAGATTTTTGTCTTTTTTTCCTTTTGAAAGCATTCAATATTCTTTGATCAAAAAATGCCCACTTCAGTTAAAACGTAAATACATTTACTTATGTAAATTTCCGCGAAACGAGTTGAAGTTCTATTTCAATATTACCATGAAAAACTCCAAACTCCGTTTTGGTTAAGTAAGGATTATAATACAAATATTTAGAATTTAGTGTGAACCAAAGCTACTGGTATACAATACCCGCCGACTATTTATGTTTATGTTTTTACTTGTAAAGTAAAAAAGAGAAAATGGTTTATTTGACGTTTTAAACGATACGGCGACAACATTTCAAAGGAAGCTTTGTGATTTATAGGTACATATTACCTACATATTATGCACATATATTTACGACGAATTCCCGTAAGGAATCGCACAAAGAAGCAATGTCGTAACAGGTCACATATTGTTATTCTAACTTAAATCTTTCTCTACTTTGATATCAAAGTCTCACATGTTTTATTTTGCTTTTATATCAATAATATATGCCGTAATCTCCTGTTTCGAATTTTAATGGTTTTTACATCATCTAAATGACTCCAATTCAACAAACTTAAATTGAATGCTTGAAATACAAAAAGTATGATTATTAGAAGCAAAAAAAGAAAAACAAAATATAATGTGAAATAAGAAAATGAGATATTAGAAAACGTATACAGTATAAAATACCTAGGTGTAATTATAGATTCAAAATTAACATTTACAAAAAATACTGAATATGTTGTGAAAAAAATCGCAAAAAAGTGTCCTTACTTGGAAGAATAAGAAGATATATAAATTAAAAACAGGTTTATTAATATACAGTACTATGATTCTCCCGCACGTAGATTATTGTTCTGGTATATTATTTATAAGCATCGAAGGAATGCTAAAGAAACTTCCAATAGTGTAAAACAGAGCGATGCGCATAAAATTGAAGTGTAATAGGAGAACCAAAATAACAAAAATTTTGAATGCCCTAGGACTAGAATCAGTAAATCAAAGAATAAAGTATAATGTAATGATGCAAATATTTAAAATTAAACACGGAATAGTACCCAAATACTTTGATGACAAGATGAAGCTGAATAGGGACTTTCATTCTTACAATACAAGAGGAAGCGACAACATAAGACTACCAAAGAAAAAGAAAAACACCTTACAAAATTGTATGATGTACAAAGGTCTAAAAATCTTAGATAGCCTGCCAAAGGAAATTCAAAACACGGTGAATGTAAGGAGATTTATACAAAATGCAAAAATTTCATTGTAAAATCTTTTAAATGACTAGATTGAATGCAATATATTTTATTGAAATCGTGTATTAGCCCACACAACATTATGTGCGGAACTAAATAATTAAGGTAAATGAAAAAATAAAATAAAATCAGTACCCTTCACATAGCGCACAATACCAGTATAATATTGTAACGAGGCTAAAAAGATTTCGCACTCCTGCCAAGTGACAGTTGTTTGAAGTTGTCTCAATACTATCGAATAATTATACGTTCTAAGTTCTACAGCTTTCGAAAAGCATCTGAAACATTCGAGAAACATCTGCAAAAGCCTGGAAGCCACAGAAAGTTCTCCTAAACACTGGGAACGCCTAGAAGGTTCCCTACCTGCACTGGCCAGTTATAAATAAGACCGCGCGCGGGAGTAAAGTGTTGTTGTTGAACGCTCTGAACAGGCAATAACATGGCCAACAGGCAAATAATTTAGAAAAGTCCTTACGTAGCAAAATAAACCGAAGAGAATAATACGTACGAGAACTCGATGAAATGTTCTAGTGAATATTGAATAAAGTGTTACGAGTGATAAATTAAGAAAAAGTGTACTTAAAAAATAGCATTAAATTGACCTTGTAATAAATCCAATAATAAATTAATGAATCCGCTAATAATTTCCAGCGTTTTCATTTATTTCTCTCGCAGCCATAATACGTTGTGTATGTTTATAATATGCATACTGTTATGGGACGTGACTTTAGGAGACAAGTGAAAACTCTGGAAATTAATTAGCGATTTATTAATGAGTGATTAATTATTTTAATAAATTGACAAAGTCACTGAACATGAATTTAATTTAAACACCAGTCTTGAATTCACACAATTTCGCAATTGATCACTCGTCTATGAACAATTTATTATCGTTGGGTAACACTTTCGAGTAAATTCTGTTCACAATCGCAGGTAAATAAGTGTTTCGCTTTATATTTTGCTTCAATTAATCTGCTCGACACTGATATCTCACACCTATCGCGTCGGTAGAAACGTCAAAATTAACATTGACACGCAATGACACTGGCCCCGTTATTTATACGAAACACGTTGGTTTTTCGAATCCTCGAGAACACGCTTTTACGCGTTTGTGAGAAGGTTCCCGTCGCTTCCAGGCTATTCCAGGCGTCTCCCAAATATTGTGGATGATCCTAGAATGCTGTAGGGAGTTCTAAAATTTTCCATAGTGTTGTTACAAAGTTACATATTACAAGGGATTCGGAAAATGCGCAATTCCTTCTGTTTACAATTTCGTTACAATACTTTGGAATCATGTATTATCTATGATAAATGTTTTCAAAGTCTTTTTTTACTTAGCTTCGTCACTTTACTATCTAAAAAAATATTTTTATTCTTTTTATTAGCCTTTTTCGTAATATTCTACAAAATAGAGAATTTTTATTTTTTACTCACAGAATTGATTGAAAGGTGATAAATGGGTGATTTACTAAACAATAAAACCATACATAATATGTAAAAGATGAAAAAAAAGAGTTTTTAAATATTTAAGATACTTTTGAAACGTCTGTATAAATCTTTTCCTTTTTTCTCTGCTTTTGTCTTCTCTTATACCTACCATCCAATTTGGGATCTTAATTCTATTTTTCCTTTGGCAAACTAGACGAGTTTAGATTTAAGTTTCTAGTTGAGAATGCGATGTAAAGAACTTTTTGCGCTTAATTGCATTCTTGCTGTCCATGAAGGAAAGTTACGAAGAAAAGTTATAATCTAATTAATTAATAAACATAAATATATTTCATATAAAAGGGTTTTTCAATAAGAAAGGTATGATTTTAAAATCATATAAAATATTTTTTTTTTAAGAAAATAAATTTTTATATTATTTTGTAGCACAATATATTTATAGTAAAACATATTTTAAATAGCCACCTCGGCTTCATTTAGAAGTGAATTAGTTTTTTTTATACTTTCGACAATTTTATTTGATAAATTAATTAGGCCTATATTGTGAATGCAGAATAATTTGAGTATGTTAAAATTTTTCAAGAATACAATACTGGATAAAATCCAATATTGTAGTACTGTAGCCATACGATAGGTCGTAAGTTCTATGAACACCAAAAAATACTTCCATACCTACTTTCCCTATATAAAAAATAGCTTCATCTCAATGAGACATCTAAAATATATATCTCGATATTGAATTTTATCATTCTTGGTGACATAAATATAAATACCTTACATGAAAATGATCCTCTAGTTATAAAATATGAAAATTTGCTAAACAGTAACTATTTTACAAGGTGCATTTTTGACATCACAAGAGAAGCTATTGTTAATGATCGATTATCACAATCATGCATAGATCATATTTACATTAGATATAGGCCAAATAATAAAAATGAAAATAAACTGCTGTCTTGTGTTTGTGAGTCGCTTGTGGCTGACCACTATATTACAGCTTCAAGAATAATATTCATGAAAACTGACAATACGCACAAGATGAAAACTAGGCCACTGATGGATATGAAACAAGAGAAAATAGATCTGCTCATTCAAAATCATAATTGGAATTCCATATTAAAAATTAAAAACTGTCGTGATATATATGATTTTTTAAAAGTAAATTTTGTGAGATATATACAAAGTCCAGAATAAACTCGTACGGAAGTGTGAATAGGTCGCAAAATCCAATATGTCCATGGGTAACTAATACATTGCTAGAAGAAATAAATAAAAGGGATAAATTATTTGTGCTGTGGAGAAATTCACCTAGAAATAAATCGCATGAAATGAATTATAAGAGGTTTAGAAATAAATTAAATAAAGTATTGATAAATAAAAAGCGAATCTATTATAACAACTTGTTCAGAGAAACTTTACAGGACAGCCACAAAACTTGGGATACAATTAATAACATTTTAGGTAGAAAAAATACGAGTAACTGTGATGAAATCATAACAAAATTCTTTAGTGGCACCTCATACACTTGTATCTGTAATAACTTTGTTAAGTATTTCTCGGATTCTATTGATCAAATGTTGCACCATTGTGAACATAAATTGTCAGACTTTTCTTTGGTAGATCAACCACAGAGTTTGTTAATCACTAAAGCGTCTCTGAGTGATATCATAGAAATAGTAAGGGGTATGAAACTTACTCATATGCCAGGTATTGATAGCATACGCTTGGGTGAGATTAAAAGAAACATAAATGTGCTAGGTCCCGTGATTGTTCATCTTATAAATACTATCTTGACACAGCATGAAATCCCAAGAATGTTAAAAATAGGAATTATAAAACTAGTCTATAAAGGGGGGAAGCATGATGAATATACTAATTACAGGCCCATATGTATACTGCCAGCTATTGAAAAATTTTTTGCATACTAAAATCTATATTTACCTAATAAAGTTTAACATCCGAATCAGTATGGATTTCAAAAACACAAAAGTACAGAAATTCTCATGGAAAATTTTTCAAATCATGTAAATTCAGAATTAAATGACAAAAATCATGTCATTATACTATTCATAGATAATTCTAAAGCATTCGATACAATAAATCGGGAAACACTCATAACAATCTTGAGAAGCATTGGCACAGGTGGAAATTTAATTGAAGTCCTAGTGGATTACTTAACAAATAGAGAAATTTTAGTAAAAATTAAAGGCACATTTAGTAATCCAAAATTTACGAATACTGGGGTGCCCCAGGGATCTATTCTTAGTCCACTACTGTATATTATTTATGTATCTACTATGTCTAAAATCTTTAAGTATGCTAAGCATTTTGTGTATGCTGATGATACTGCTCTTGTTATCTCCCACAAGGATGTAAGATGGGTGGAAAATTGTATGCAAGAAGATTATAATGCTTTACTTAAATGGTCTCATGATATGGATTTAATTATTAATGCAAAAAAAACTAAAGTCATGCATGTAAGGTCACCTCATATAACTGTGACTAATCAAATAAATATTATTTCCCATAATTTTGATTGCTTGCATTCCGGAATTAATGCATCGTGTAATTGTGAAAAAATTTAATTAGTTAATGAATACGTATATCTTGGTATTACCATAGATACATTTTTCAAATGGGATATTCAGGTAAATAAGGTATGTACGAGGTTGAGAACTGTATTGGGATGTATGCACAAGATTAAATACTATGTTCCGATACAGACTATGAAAACTATATATCAATCTTTAGCGGAATCGGTAATAAGGTATGGAATAACTAGCTGGGGTCTAACTTGCAAAACTAATATTAGAAAAATTCAAAATATTCAAAATTCGGCTATAAAAATAATAAATAAAGAAAGTGCTACTAAAGATATACAGGAACTCTTCAAGAAACAAGGCTCTATGCCAATTAATGATATCTTGTGGTACAAACTAATTACACGATATCATGAAGATGGGACATATAAGCATAGATTGATTCATAAACATAGTACCAGATTTACGGTTAAAGAAGGACTACGAATACCGAAGGTCATAAATAAATATGGACAAAGAACATTAAAATATGTCATACCAAAAATATTAAATAAAATCCCATGTCGTGTCAAAATGGATATTAATAAAAAAAGGGCAAAATACAGAATTAATGAATATGTTATTAAATAAAAGAGACTTATTTTGATTTTGGTAATATTTGTATTTTTTCTTGTATTGTTGTATAGTATTGTTGATTTGTATTTGAGTTTATAAGATCTAGTGTAATTAATTAATATGAATGTATTTCTGGTAAATACAATTTATTTATATATATGTATTGATGCACCTACAGACAAATATCAATGTGATGTTTTGTGGGTCTGAGATGTAAAAAAAAATAAAATAATAAATAAATAAAAAAAAAATAAAAAATCATCAAAGTGTTGATTGAAAATTGAAAACTCCTTTACTTCTCTGCAAAGTTTTCGGGCAAAGAAAAAGCTACAAATTATTATTTATAACATTTCGAAGTAAATTTTAAACTATTGTTATAAAATAACTTGTTAAGATGTTTTACCATTTTATTTCATGGCAAACATTAAAATTTCACCAAAAAATATTAAATTATTTTAAAAAGGTATCTAGTTCTATTATTCTCTAGTCTGAGAATTGTGATCTCCAGGTTATGACATGTTAATGTCGTGTCACTTAAGAAGAAGAAGAAGAAGAAAAAATCTTTCGTATTTTAAATGTAAAGAAGCAAGTCAGCATGTGTCAAATAACAACATTCTGGTGGAAAGATTTGTTAAATTACTACTAAATTTAAGTACGTCACATGTGATTAAATATTGCGTCATGTTAGTGCAATCAAAACAAGATTGTTTGGACACCATTTGGAAGCCTTCAATATTAATTTTAGTTATTATTATAGTTTGTTTTATTTAATGGAGATACGTACACGTAACACATATTCGATAATTTTTCTTAGCTATTCATAATAAACTAAATAGTCATGCTACGGAAATTGAACTAAGTTTGTGGTCCCCAGGGATACGTCTCAAAACCTCAATCACTCGATGATTTGGCGAGTGTCCTACCACTATACCACGCACCACAACTTTTTGCCAAATTACAATATTTTAATTTTTTTATTTATTTATAGATAATACATATGATTTCCTTTCTCACAATGATAACCAGCAAATATTAACAATCAAATCATTATTATATATTATACCTCACCAAAAAGATTCTTGTATGTGGTGAGGGATAATCATTTATATTGGTATTCTATGGTAATCTTATTTAACAAACAATGAGAATTAGATAATATACTATTTATCTAATATATCGATAATTTTTGAATAAGCTGTCAAAAAGAGACTAAATTCAATCACAAAGGTCATTTATGCAATAAATGAGAATCGGTTCGGGTTTACCGGGCCACACAACCCCAAACGGATAAAAAGCCACTCAAACAGACCTCAAATAGTGAAATCAAATGAATCTCTAAGTAATCCACCAATAGATGAATTAGGAGTCCCCCAAGGTACGGTCCCCAGACTTCTACTATTTCTCACTCACGTAAACGACGTATTTCAACAAAATCTAACTTCCCACCATATGAAAATGATTTGCTAAGTTGTCCATTGAACTCCCTGGTATACTCACCAAGTATTATTAAAAAATCTTTACATTTCATTGGAAATTTCAATTAATATTTACAATGAATAAAATAAATTTAATTTCAACAATGTCGTAATTAAAATACCGCCTGAAATATAATATTGACATCAGCCCGAACATTTCAGAACAGTTCAAAGGTTGCCATGTTTACATTGCCTGTGAAAATATTATTCACAAGTAATGAACACTGTTAACCCTTCTGAAATACTCGTTCTTTAAACTCCAAATCGGATTTGGAAAGCTAAACATGGTTATAAATAAACATTCTGAGAAGGAAAGCATGGACGATTCCTGAGCTTAATAATCCTAACGAAGATAATGTTTTAAAGCAATATTTTACACCGTGCCATTTACTTTATTTTTTATTTATGTGAAAGAATAGTAGGTGGAAGGGTATAAAGTAAAAGTGATTGAATTACGTTTGAAATTTAAGTATTTTTAATAAAATTTTCTGAAATTTTTGGATATAATGATTGGTTGAAAAAGCCTAACCAAAAATATAAATTGACGATAACGTAAAAAGTAAAGGAAGCAGAGTTATGGTGATTTTTAAGTGAAATTATGTATAAGCTATAGATTACTGTCGGTTTTTTTTTTATGATATTTGGATTAGGATAGCTTAATATCACTGGAAGATTTGGCAGTTACTTCGTGGTGTAACATTTTAATTTCTAATATGATTTTATTTTAATTTCGTATTACACACACTTACTTACTTATTAATTACTGTTATTAATTACTAATATAGTTTCAAGAAGATCAGTCCCACTTATCATCAGGTGTACATAATTATGTTTCGACTTCTTTAAATTTTATCTGTGATATATTTCTTTGGCTTAATAAATACATAACTTAAGATAATATAAGGAAGGAATGTAAAGCTGATCGTAGCATAATACAGAGAATAAAAATAGGGTCGCTCAGGTGGTTTGGGCATGTTGAGCGAATGAATGAGGAAAGAATGGTAAGAAAGATATATGATGCAAGTGTTGACGGCGCCAGAAAAAGAGGGCGACCACGGAAGACGTGGCATGACCAGATTAACCAGATACTGGAAGATGGTCCTGTTAGAAGTCTGAACAACCGTCGAGCTTGCATGCGAAGATGTATGAATGTAGACGAAGCGAAAGTTGTATGTCAGGACAGAAGAGTATGGCGCTCTATCCTCTCTGCCTACCCCCTCGGGGAAACGGCGTGATGGTAAGTAAGTAAGTAAGTAAGTAAGATAATATATAGCACCGTATTCGTGGAAATTTCATTTCTATTTGTGGATATAACATTAATTAAGCTTCTTGTGTTCTGATTTAGCTCACTGTGTAGATTCAAACCAAATATTAATTATTGCAGTGCAACAGCAGCTGCATTCTATATTATGATTATCAGCGGTCATACAATTAATGCTGAATATATGGTTTGTTAGTAGAGGAAATATTACAAATCAACAATTGTATTATGAAAAAATTATAATTGCAAGTTGCTGAATGTGTAGTATCTTGTTGTAGTAGTTTGAACGGTATTATATTAGTATTTCAATATTAAGATCTTTTTTGAAATATGTGATAATGAAAAATATGAAAAAAATGATGTACCTAATCAGTTGACTGACAAAATAAAATAGATTGATTTAATTTAATTCATCAATAAATAATTAATTTATATTTACAAAAGTAAATTCAAGTTTATTGATGAAATCACACTCATATTTGTACCATGCAATAAACAATTTCTTGAAATTAAAAAAAAATACTTAAACAAATCACTTACCTAGTTTTCCTAAAATTGAAAAGTAAAATAGAAGTAAAGTATTATAAATATAGTAAAAAAAATATTTTTATTTGGTAAGTATGTATTTTTCTCAAAAATTTGATACGATGGTAAAAAACTAAATTTGCTATCGAGTTTAAAATGGTTGAGTTATATAAAATCAGTTTTCAAACATAAAACAATGTTCAAAATGTTTTCAATTATAACCCTGTATAATTTATTAATACAAAGCTAAAATTCGAACATAAAAAAGTACCTATGTCATTTTTGACGGGTTATAGCTAGTGTAATAATTACATTATAATTTCTTATACGAACATGTCAACCGAGGCACGATGGTTGAGATTCCATAGAGGCAGAATTCCATAACGCTACGCGATGTAATTCTGGTACCATCACTTATGCACGGAAGTGCAGTCAAGAGTTGACAGAAGAGGAACGAAAGTAAACTGAATGCTGTGGAAATGAGATCACTTAGATGTATATGTATCAAATACATATACGTTAGAGTGAAGTATGATCAAATTATTAAAAAATGATGTAAAACTTATCTAAGCATACTGCACAGAATTTAAAAAGGGTCACTTAGTGGTTTGGGCAGTGAGTAAAGGGGTACCTAAAATTGTGCGCCTCTCCAATAGGGTTATTTTCCCATCACAAAGCTCGTGAGAGGCGCAGCAACAACAACTAAGTCAGAATGGCGAGGGGATCCTCGATCACGAGGCCCGGCTACAACAACAACAACCCGAGATATGTGGGCATCCAACTACTTAAAATATCACCACTGAAGGGACCGAAGACCGTTAGGTCTCCCGGCCAAGGAGAATTACTAAGTATCGGGGTACAGTTAAAAATACTGTTACTGAATATTGAGGGAGTGTCTCCCACTCTCATCCCCCACCGTATGAAAGTAGAAGAAGAAGAAAGTGGTTTGGGTGTGTTAAGCAAATGAATGAGGTAAAAAAGTTAAGAAAGATGTAGTGAATGTTGACGGTGCCAGAAAAAGAGGGCAAAAAAAAGAGGCCGCAAAATACTAGGCAAGACTAGGTTAACCACATACTGGAAGATGTTTTAGGAGCCTCAAAAATCGGCGAGCTCGCATGCGAAGATGTATAAATGTGGATGAGGCGAGAGGCGTATGTTAGTAAAAAAATTGTGTGGCATTCCATCCTCTCTATGCGTTATAGTAGGTTAGTTGGTTAATCACAATACATATTTAAGGAGCCCACCCCTGCCTTTTCTGTTTTTTGTATTATTTTTTTAGTTACGCCATCTACATTTCATAATGTCTCACTTTTATATGGCAAAGTAGGTATAAAAATCTTTGGGCGTTTACTGGGCTTATGACCTGTAATTGGTTGGCTCACTTGATCACCACATGTATCGAATTTGAAAAGTTTTATATGTGGGATTTTTGTACCTCGCTTCACTTTATTCAATACAAACTTACACTATCGCCATCTATAGTTGAAATTTGTCATTCCCACGAAATAGTATATTGATATAGCCACTGGTATTGAGACTTTTTTTTTATAGCGATTCCCGTGGCGACAAAAATCTCGCCTTTCTGTTCCGAGCACCGGAACAGAAAGGCGAGCAATATAATGTTAAAAATGTGTATTATAAATGTTACATTGAATGATCCGCGCCAAACCGATATTTCACCAATCAAATCAAAATTTTTATTTTTATTTTATGGCGATCCTTCTGGGGACAAAATCTAAAAATAGTGTTCATGAATAATTATAACACACTAAAAAATATTAAGTAATAATATGCGAATTCGCGCACCGGAACAGAGGCGAAAGATATAATGCTAAAAATATGTATTATAAATGTAACATTGAATGATCCGAGCCAAACCGATGTCACTTAATGATTTTATCGCGAACTGCCGCTGCTCCGAATCACATAATACCCCCGCCGGCCCCCGGGGGCGAGCTCTGATTAATTTTGTTTCCCGCCCATTACGGCCCTGTCAAGAGCAGTTTGCTCCCCGAACAATCACGTGATGAACTCGTCAGGGCCGGACCCACGGGCGATTGTTGCCGTTAATAAAAGACCGATTTAATTTAGGGAAAAGTTGAATCGCGCACCTTTTGTTCCAGTGACGTCGCCCCGCGGGACTCGAACGGAGCGAACAAAAATATAATTTTCTTTTAGCATTAAATATAATTAATTTTTAATTTTATTGTTTAAAAAATTGAGATGAATATAGGGAATACAGGGAATACGTGTCATATCAATATTTTATAATTTTCAAACTAATCTAAATACTTGGACCAACCTGCTGGTTTCCTGTAACAAAGCTCGAATCTCTGACAACTAGATTACTAAGCGAGAATACCAAACCACTTTTTTTAAACTTTTTATTATTATGTTTTTTAATTTTGTTTTATTTGGGCTTCAAAGGCATTTGGCAGTAATCGCTCCGGTTTATTTTGTCCCATCAGATAAGAACTTCGCTCGTTTATTCGCTTCGATATCTGTCGCTTTGCAATTTGACTACTGGGTACCTGGCTTTCGCGGCGATTCCGCACGGTAACGAATTGTCAACGCTGAAAACATCAACTCTTGTGCCGCGGCCAGCGCTGTATTTATATCTAAAAATGCTGGTATCGAACTTCCTAGACCTTTCCAGTGTTAAGGAGAACGTTCCCGTTTAGGCTTTTCAAGGTTTTTCTCGAATGTTTCAGATGCTTCCCGAAAGCCGTACATCATCCTAGGCCGTTCTCGATTTTTTTAAGTGCTGTGACAAGTGAAAGAAGTGCGTAGTTATTTTTAGCATCTCTTTACAATTTATTATGCTCAAGACTTAGCCAAGTTTTCGTTTTTATTATATGAACCAACTACACCCTCTACGTAGAGATTATAATCCCGGAGCATTTTTACGATCCCGGGATTTCGGGATTAAGGAAGGCCAATACCGGGATTGAACCAAGATAGCTATAGGTGACTAGAAAAGGAAAATATAAAAAAAAATATGCAGTTTAACGTACAATACAAGTTATTTATTTATTTTACTTATTCAACTAAATAAAGGTATTATTATAAGCGCAGATCTATTGCAACAATCTGAATAAAGCACGTTGTGGTGAAAGTATTTGAAATCATAATCGTACCAAATTTAAATCTCTTCTACCTATATTATAATTATCAGATAATCCTACAAAGTACGTAATTTATAAAACCTTCGTTATCTTTGTAATATTATATAATAAAAAAATATTTTTAAGATTATAAATATAATTATTGTAAATGTGAAATGATAAAACAAGTATCAAACAAAACAATATAAAGATTATTGACAAAAAACCGTACCAAAGTAAAGGAAAAAATTTATTTCTCCCTGGAAGAACGAGAATATCATGACTGAAAAAGCTGAGATGGTTTGGCCAGTCTACTGTTCTCACAGCTAACATGATATCAACGTCCGTGAAACGCATGAAAAAAAAGGTTTCATAATATTAATTGTCTTCATATTATGATCAAAATGCGCATACGTGGTCTACACTGCCATGTTCTCACGCAAGGTATACAACACAGCACGTGGTTTTTATGTATGACAAAGAAGTGTCACGTGACGTGACTGCGGGAGGACAAATAAACCACTGGAAATTAAAAAGCGATTTATTAATTAATAATTAATCAATTTTTCAATGTACAATGTCACTAAGCACGAATTAAACTTAACGCAATTGTTTAATCTACACTATTTCGCAATATATCACTCGTGTATAAACTCGTTATTATCTCTAGGTAATAAGTACTTATCGCTCGTAGAATATTCAATTCTTACACATAGAAGTCACAAATAGAGTACTTTGCCCAATAATTTCTCTTTATTTATCACTTCGATTATCTCACGATGTTGCACCGAACGAACTGTTAAAACACGAGAACTGCGCGGCGGCCTAGATTTGAGTTATTTATATCTAAATGCTGGTATTTTTGAACATTCTAGATTATTCAAGTATTTAGGAGATTCGTTTCTCGGTTTTTCCAAGCATTAGCCGAATTTTAAAGATCACCCTAGATTGCTATAGGTCGTTCTCGATCCTTCGATAATATTGTGATATATTATAAAGTATAACTCAGAAGTATAACTTCTAACGCGCGTAAACGTGCCCAATTTTTAAATTAATTTTTCTAAATTTCTGAGTCGTATTATACATCCGATTTGTATCGAGATTTTTTTAATACTTAAGTGCAATTAATTCTGTTTTTTTTAATAATAGTTGCAGTATTTAAAGCCCATCAAAGAACAAGTAGGAAAGACGTTTGAATATTTAAATAATTATCTACAGTACTCATACAGTCGCATTATTGTTTTCTAATGATCACATTTATAGCAATAGAAATGTCGACTTGTTTGTTTACTATTATCAAATTGCACTGAAAATTGTCCATTTAGAACCGAACATTTCCATCTAATTTATAGGAAATTGACAATTCCATCCAATGACTGTATTAATTTCCTCTCAATGTTTCCTATGCACGATATATAAAAGGAAAATTTTGAGATTATGTTTGTATTTATTTAATTACTGTTTACAGTTTACTAATTTTCTATGTTTTTTAAATGATTGTTTTACGTTTGATAAAAAACTTCCTTCAAAAACTTCATAAATCCACTTTATTATTATATTTCAAAGGAAAAGATGTAAAATTTATTTAATTTCAAATACGCCTATACATGCTCAAAGAACATTGAGATATATTTCCGAGGAATATAGAAACAAAACCGCCATTGTGCAATTAACCAGATTGAGATAACAGTATTTATAAATGATTTTAATATCAGGGTGGAGTTGTGTGTAAAATTGTTTTATTATTAATAATGTTGAAAATAAGTATAAAAAGCTTTTAAGAGTAATTTTGTAACAACATACCAATCATGCAGCGTTGTGATGACCCAGGTAGATAGAGGGTCCTCGTCAAATGACGGTATTTCTAGAGATGCTTTCTATTATATGAAAAATTTTATACAGTCGTAAAATAATTGACGCGAGTTGTATATTTATTATTAAATATTATTTCATTTCGATCTCCTGGTCGCGGCTAAACTGTGATGACCCAGGTAGATAGTAGGGCATCGGGTCTTGAAAAATAATAATTTAGTATAGCTCCTGGTCCGGCACCAGAGTTAGACAACCCATGGGGTGTGTGCTGAATATATAAGGCGAAGCAAATCTATAATACAAATCTTTCCATTGCATCTCAATGTAAATCACATTCTTATCACGGCAACGGTGTAAGATGACCCTAATGTGGGTCCTACTAAATAATGAAGGTTAGTAAGTAGCAAAACGTCGCGTTCAAAATACAATATATTGAATTATTAAATATTTCATTATTCTTATATGTGAGCGCGCGCGATTGAGCGGCAGGATGCAAACGGTCGACTTCAACCATATGATGTAGCGATACAGTTGTTAAAAATTAAATATTGTATACAGAAATATTACTACTACTAAAATTCAACATTTCGTATGAAATAATGTTCTATACTATAGGAAAATTACTCTATACGATAAATTAACTAAAATACGTATTAACTGAAATATTTCTATTAATCTGTGAAAATTGCGCTTTTGAATGCAATATTAACTAAAAATATTAACTAACATCTTGGGTTCGCAGACGAAATTGATAATACCTAATGCCCTTTGCATTTACTAAGTATATTACCTAAATAGCCACAGCTATACCATCCTGTCCGTCAGGGACGAAATATAAAACACAGTTATATTCCTAAAAGTGCTACCTCTTACGCGACAAAAATACCTATTGCAGTCGGGCTATGAATATGAACTATTTCCGCCTCATAATGGCGCCTGGAACCAATACTAAAAACCTCACTAGAAATAATAAATGCGACTAAATCTCGATAAATACAATATATACTATTCGTAATACGTCGTTGAATTGGCACATGATTCGTCTAATGGATGAAGGACCCCGTTGTGTATCGTAATAACTTCAAATTCTTTTATAGGAGCAGTGTGGAAACAATTGCATAATATTACGTAATAAAAACATCTAACGAACCTAATAATCTATACATTTATGTTACAATAAAATACGTTCACCAGAAGAATTCGTGTATTAGAAATAAAACATTTCCGTTTGGAGACAAACCAGTAGAATTGTTCGAACGGTGCAAAGGGAAAAATTCACACATATTAAATAACACTGAAATTAATAATTATAAACACTTTGTATTAGCAAATTCTTACCTTGAATGGTTTCGTCTTAGACGTGCATGAACCTGTTCATATTAATTCCTGGGGAAAATAATACATATATTTGCTATCTACGAAATAAGACATTTTTGAAGCAAAACTTCTTTATAAATAAGTAGATAAGGTCTTGGGGATGGTTTGTTCGAAAGGATTCTACAACAGCCCGTGAGTTTATATGAAATAATAGTTTCTTTGAATGCTAAATTTTGGTTTTTTAAACCCTCAGCATCTCTGCCGAGGGGGGTTAAGGCTCCGCGCCCGCCTAAACCCGGTGACCAGCTTCCTAAGTGACTAAATGGCCCCCCTTGTTCCTCCGGAACTTACTGCATCCCGAGACTCTATCTCTTCTTTACGAGATGTGATCCCGTGACGCCCCTCTTTTAGGCTTATAATTGAGAAGGCCGTACTCTTTTGGTACGAGTTTCTGATGATGTGTGTTGTCTTGAGGCGCCTTTCTTTTAGGCCGGTGTTTGAAGAATCATGTACTCTTTTGGTACGAATTGATGACGACATTAGCCTCCTTTGCGGGCATAGTCAGCGATGTTACAAATTATTGTGCAATCTCATTATGCCTTTTCAGAGCGGCGTCCCACGATTCTGCATCTTGCAACATTTACTTTGGTCAAATGTTAGAGTGTTAGTAACATATTTATAATATCCCAGCTATTCCATATGAGTGAATGATTTTTATACTTATTCTGGCCCTGTCTTTCTTACAGAGGACGAAATAGAAGTTAACGTTTTCTAAAAAGGTTTTACAGCATTCAGGCATGAAAATCCTTCCAAAGACAAAGGGAACCTTTTGTGGGTTATGTGGCCCTGCGCCTGGTGAGGAAAGAGGTCGGTTTATTGACGACCCCGAGCAACAAGGAGGGCCCCGCCTTTAAGGGACCCTGCAGGGGCTTGTGCGGGTTCCACGCCCAAGTGCCGGCAAGCATCTACGCCCCAACCAGCTAGGCCATCACAAACCAGATATCCCCAATCTTTAGTTAGATCTCCCCATTCTGTCCTTTACTCGTCGTTCTGAAGCTACTTGTTAAGCCAGATGTACCGAGGTACTCAAATCATAAAGAGTTAGCTGAAGACCGGATTGCGCAATACTTATGCAATACAAATTTTATAAGGCTACTAAGCGTTTCTTATAGAATTATGTGTATTCAATTGTTAGTACAAATAGTATGAAAATCCCCATACTTTAAAATATATTCGTTCGGAAGAATTTCTCGTACGATTTGGATTGATATCTGGTTATGCAATACATAACGCGTCGACAATTATTATGAATCTATTAAGCACTGCTTATAGAGCTCCGTAAAATCAATTGTTAATACAAATGGTATGAAAATCCCCATGCATCAAAATATATTCGTTTGGGAGATATTCCCGTACGAATTGAGCCAAGATCACACAAGAAATCGTGATATTAATTATACATTATTGCTCCGATTTTAAATCTTCCCAAAATAAATACATTTCAATAGTGAAAATAATTAATCGATAGATAATATAAATGTGTTCCTTAGCTGTTACACAGTGGCGGTATGATCCTCTCTGGTACTGATGAATGGTAGATTCCTCCATACGTCCGGGCAGCAACTCCGTCCGCAAATGCTGTTCTCCAAATGAAGTCTCTGGCAGTAGTCTCTCGGGCAGCGCTTCCGCTGGCAGGTCTGGTCTCGAACTGAAGGGGCTGAGTATATGGTGTTCGCTCCTTTTATAGTCACGATTGCACCATACCTCCGAAATTCACGCTAGTGCAGTGACTCATCCTGTCCTATCTATAGCGCGATGACTTCACCGCCGGCGCCCGCCATTGGCCGGATTCAGTCATCAGGATGGTCGCCACTGGCTCAACCCGTCGAAGGCAAAGCGCGCCTGTGATTGGTCCGTTTCGTTAAAATAATAGTTAAGCACCCGCTACACGCGAGACTTACTGTTCTGATTCATAAATAATAAAGGCTCGTTCGCACCTACTCACAAGGTCGAGTCTATTAGGATTGGCAAACGATATTAATTTAACACAGAATTATATCTATGGTATAATAAAGATCTAAGAAATATTACTTGTATAGCTGAATATTCAATATTTTGTTAGCCTCTTGTAATACATAGAATCTTAAGAAGAAATATATCAGGCTTTTACGATTCCAAACAGAAGAAATATATTTTTGATGTCCATACTTGGCTTTTTTGAATATTATTATTTTAAGATTTTCTAAATTTATTAAATCTATCTCTATGTCGACCATCACAGCGTCGTGAGTAGTAAATAATGTATTTAATATTTGTAAACATTAAGAGGGAATATCTACCTACGAAGCGCGAAAAAAGGCAATTTTTGTGAATTTTTTTAAGGAAACCTATGCAAATTTCTACGTGAAAGTAAATATTTTAATGAATATGTTAAATTTTTTTTATTAAAAAATATTTATCATTGGCGGAAAATTTTCGGGTTATGTCAACTGCCAAAAAAAAAGTTCATCCGCGGTGACCTCTCCCATTCCATTTGTAATCATCAGAATAAAAAAAATTATATAATCATAATTGACACAATAATTTAGTCTTTGACGCCGGGGTTATGAAAATATAGAATTTTGATAGAATGGCGGGCGTTTAAATTTAAAATTCCGTTTTGTAGGGAAAAATTCGGGTTTATTATGTCGATAAAAAAAAAGTCAATTAAAAAAAATCCTGCCACATAAACTAGATAACTATGTATAGAATAACCATTAGAAATTTCAAATAGATCGGTTCAGTGGTTGCTGAGATATTTTGGTTACCGATTTTCAAAACATGGTTTCGAGTAAAACGTGTTTGAATATTGAGCAATAATAAATCGTTAATTTTTTAAACTTACACAATAGCATCAATTCCAGGTCCATAATATAAAATCTTCCACCTTGCTTACAATTCCCATATCATCGATCATATTCACAAACATAAAAACAGATCTAACGTTTCTATTATGAAAGAGCCCGACTAGCATCTACCTGCATGTGGCGCGGCGCCGTGTGGGGTGGCGCGAAATTAACAAAGGGATGCCACTATTATCAGCTATAATTTTGTTATTTTTTAAATTTTTACCGGATATTCTTAAGACCTCATCAAGCTTTAAGAAAGCAAAAATTTAAAAATCGATTTTTTTCGAAACGTCTGGGTAGGCATTCCCCCTTAAATAATGTATGTGTATTTTTTAAAATAATCTACATTTATATTTTTCGTGAGATTTCAATATTTTGCTATTTTTCCATATTGGCAATGTGCGCACCATATATCGCACATTGCTTATACACAAACAATTTTGAAACATTTACATACACAATGAGTAAGAATATGTTCTGAGCCTAACATTTTGTAATAAATCTTTGACATAGACTCATAACAAGTCATCTCCATCGCCATCACAAATAGTGATTTTTTAAATTCCATTACTGCTTAATTGATATTGGATCCAGAAAATATTATTTGTTGGGCAATGGTTTGTTGAAAACTTTGACAGCGTTCGTTACCGCAATAATTTATAGAGACACTTTGGAAAAGTCAACCTGTCAATAAATAATTTAGCAAATCAAACATAAAAGTTGTATTATTTAAAAATCAGAGAGCTATATTGTATAATTTTGGCGATACGTGGGTTATGAACATGTGAAATATTCAGTTTCCATTTGGAATGTGTCAAAAGATAAATTTTTAATAAATATAAAAATTAAATTTGTGAATGGGCTCTCAGAACGGATCTCATTCTGTTAAGGACTTCACCATCAACCAAATGCTGTCTACAATTTTCATACATAGTGTTAAAATACACAATCAATAATAAGTATATAAAATTTATGGAAAAATCAAATTGGTTATACAGGCAAAAACAGACAGTGGATCCAACGATAAGTCATAAGCCCCATAAACATAAAAAAAATACCTACTTCCCCACATAAAAAATAGCTTCGTCTCTATGAAACATCTATAATATTAAACTACTAAATTGTAATGACTGTTCGGCATTTTATATAGGTAAAACAGAACACGTTAGATGTCTCAATAAAAATACCTTTTCTGAATTCGCGAGCCATCTTTTGGAAACAGGCCACACGTTTAAAAAGGAAAACGTTATCGAGATTTTACATGTAAATAATAGAGGCCTTAGATTAGGTAACTTAGAAATACTAGAAATAAAAAAATGACTGAACAATAGAACCAATATAATTAATAAGGAGATAAATTTTATGAATAGCTCATTACTTGATATATTTTACATTTCGGCGTCCACTTCTCAATTACCCTCACAATAACTGTAGCTACGCCTCCGTTCAAAAATTGATTTGTTACCTAGAATAAGTAATGGATAGTTAGCTAGCGTCCATCCTGATGAAGATAGAGTAGCAGTAGTAAAAGAAACAGGTAGACGTAGAGTTACTAGTTAAGTGGTTAATACAAAGTTGTTTAATTAAAAGTAATAATGAATAGTTTTCTATCCAGAATATATTATCTTGTATCAGAGTAAAAATCAAACAAATTATTACGTACCACAGTATTATTAGGACCCAAAGAAATAGTTTTAACCTAATTAATTTACTCTCATTCGGTCAAAATTTTCCTTCTAGTAATATTTACAACAATATGTAAAAAGTAACACGATTTATATTTATGTGATATTAAAGATAAAAAACTATCGTTGAGGGTTTGAAGAGTATGAAATAATAAAATACTCACAGATTTCTCAAATTTTTAAGTACAGAATTAATGCGATGCCCTTAAATTCTATTTCTGTTAGAACTATGTAAAACCACAGCGTAATTAACAAAATTTGTTCCTTTTTGTTCAGAAAGAGGGTGAGACTAAGAGATCTATCAGACAAGACAGTTAAGATTCTTACATTACCGCTCCATAAACGTTCTGATTGTGGGGCTTGCTAAGCGGCTAATCAGATTTAAGTACACCTAGTTCTGCGACTAGGTTTGCGCACAAAGAAACTGGCTATAAGAAATATTTCATTAAAATATGTATACACATATATACAAGCGTAAAGTAATTTCAACGTAGTTGAGAACTTTGAAACTTTTAGAGCGAATCTCAACAACTGAAAAACATTGAAAAAAAAGTTAAAAGAAATATTAATTTAAGTTTATAAATGTCTGAACAAATATTCAGAAACATGGATATAAGCCATAGGTCAAAATTATTATTTTAAAAATAAATTCTGAGATCAGTTGTATTAGACGGTGGAAAAATATGGGCCTGAAGGCTTTAAGATTGTATAAGGCGACATATACGGTTTCTCTGTATCTTCAAGGAATCTGTATCTCAGACAACGTGAAAGATAGTCGACAAACCTTTACTGCATCTGCCTTATGGGTTGAAGGGCAATCAGATTTACCAGAAAATAATGTTTAGTGATCGAGCACGTGCGATGGCCGGCAGGCCCAAAGGCGTGAAATTTTATATCCTCTGGAGAATCAAATGGAACCACGAACTGCAAGTCTTGTACGACGTGAACCAGATATCATGGCAACACTAAACATGAGTCGAGTACTCTGCCTCAGACATATTCGAAGTGTCTCCTATAAAGTACCCAAATATGGCATTGTATCGGCAACCTCAAGAAATGCAACTAAGGGGAAGACCCCCGAGAAAAAGGGGTGAAAATGTGTATACCTGATGTTCAGTATTCATCACTACTTGACACGCTTTCGGCTTTAAGTATTCGCGATCATTGGAATAAACGTACCCTTATCTTCCTTACTGGCCTTATCTATTACCTCAGTTCAAACCTATCAACGACTGAGACACCATCATTGCTTCCTAAAATGACCACAAATTATCAACCGCCTCTTTCGAAAGCAGTTTTTGTCAAATATTGTTGGAACATCATCGGATGTATAAAGTGTCTGAAAAGGCGATGAAATAGTGTTACTAATTTGATAACTTGACCTTGAGTTCATCTCGTATCGTCTGGAGAAAGAATAAGATTGTGGCAATGATAAATCGAGATTTCGGTTACTTTCTCCATCATACAGTCCATATAATTTATCGTCCCCATCTACCCTCTATTTCCCTCTCAACTCGCGTCAAACACACTTCAAATCTTCCTGCTAAATCCCGGAAACTTACATCAGGAACACCTATACATCTGGAAGACTTATGACGACAGACGCAAGTTGCTAAAGCAGCTGCATGAGAAGGCAAAGATCTATTATTGATAGTTCCTACGTGAGAATGATGATTTAAAATTAAATACTGTTTAAATATTTATCTAAATAATTGTGAAAATATAATGATACGATAATATTAATTTACTGTGGGAGATTTTGGAGCAGAATACAAATGATCACGGTGCGTAAGCAAAAATAAAACGGTGGAATTTCGTGCAAAAAACAATTCGTTAAAACACATTCGAAAAATATTTCAAAACAAATCCAGCCAAATGGTTGCCCAATAATTATCAAATGGACTATTACGAGAATTGAAAAATTCAAAGCCAATAAATACCATAAAGTCGGCAGAGTTCAGTAATTTATATTGGCACAAATCCGCTTTTCAATTTCGTAGAAAATTTATAATGGAACAGCTGCAACGGTCTCCACTAATTTGAATATAATAGGTAACTTCTAATTAATTCGCACTGCCGGATAACTAATTTGGATGGAAAAGTAGTTCTAAATGAAAAAAGTTTAGAAAATATTTTAATTTTTTAATTTGGAAAACGTACAGCTTACCAAAAGTAATTTAAATAATACAAATACAACCAAAAAACTGGAATCAGTTACTTTCTTAGATTTCTTAAGATTGAAACGGATTAGTCACATTGTCAAATACTAAATAGGTACTGAATAAGCAAATTAATAAAAGTTACGCAGTGTTAAAGAAAATCAAAAAAGTGAAGACGCTTTCCCTCTTAAAACTCAATTAAAGAATAAGAGAGACTAATAAAAATTAAGAATGGGACAAGACAATTCCGAAAAATTAAGAGGTAAACGAAGAAAGGAAGGTGATTAATTTTCAGAGGAAGCAGAAAACGTGACAGAGATTAAAATCTGTGTGATAATAACAATAAAATATTTGTAGTATAATATGTACCTACATACGTTCATATATATGTCATAATGACCGACTCTGTATGATTTAATTGGATTGAATTGCGATAGCTAAAGTATTGATAAAATCTAACTCCTTGTAGTATAGTACGGAGAACTAGAAAAATTTGTATGGTTTGGCATTATTTACCAATTTGCATGATTAAAAGAAAGATCGACTGTAGAATGAAATTGATTAGATTATATTTATGAGTAAATTTTTCATGACTTGGGCTAAGTTCAAAAGCAAAACATTATTCAGTTTACTTGAAGGTCGTTCGAGGGCATACTTGTGGGTATAAATTTTTGATTTGAAACACCACGGCATTATTAGCCCAAAAGAAAAATTTGGGCTGTCTACTTTAGAATTAGCTATTTTATACAGGAAGATAACATTTTTTTTGGTCACTAAAGTGCATATCACAAATAAATATTGAATACACAGAAAAAGTAAGTAAAGTGAAGGAAAATGTTGGCTAACAGAAAATGTAAAATACATGCAAAAAAAATTATACAATAGGTATATAAAAAAATACAATAAGTATGCAAAAGATTTGTGAATATCAAGTTTGTAGTACAGGCAAAATCAGACAGCGGATCTAAACTAAATGTAGGAAAATCAAAACGGGGATGATGGTCGGGGTGAATAAGGATCGAAATGTGGACTGTAATTTGATATGGGAAGGAAAGAAACACGGTGAAACTTACCGCGACTAGCATGTTCTATGTCATTCTCTGCGATATTCAATTAATTGACGATTCAATTTATAAACACTTGCTGCTAAGGCACGATACTTGGCGAAAGGTTACTTCGGTCTGGATTCAATAAGTATAGCGGCACAATGATACTCAACTCGACGACATATTTTGATACTCCCTTGAGACAAAAACGAAAAGGTACTCTCCAATTGACAGGTAGTTTTCGACTACTTGGGTGTAGGGTGAAGAGGAAAGGGGAAGAGACGGGGGATCGATGTCAAACGCCGGCCTCGTTGTGGATGGCGTCTAGAAATAGGCAATACCCATGACGTTTAATTTCAGATTTCTTGATAACGAGTTGATTATTCGTATGTTTAACATAAGTGATATTCAACACAAATAGTTGGCGGATGATATAACATAATTAAAGCATCTAACATTCCGGTTTCATTGCTCTTACGGAGCTTTTGATTGCAGTGGATTGCTGTTTTTGAAATTCAAAAGGTGTTTTTAACTGCACCTGAAATTGCCGGTTTAGCTGAAATTGGCAAAATAATTGCGTAGTATTCCGAGAATATCTCCAATGCGGGTGCATCCGCCGACATTCAAATGTTCATTTTCAAAGCTTCTGTCGGCTTTTGTTCAGTAAAGACTCCTTCCGATTTAATTTAACGCCGGGATAGCTCTGCGAATATGCAGCAATTATATTATTGGTAATTGTGTTATACATATTATCTAATTAACATAAGTTATAGAAGTTTCACACAGACGAAGCTATTTATATGGGAAGCGTGCTTATGACCTATTATATTAACTGGCTTAAGTGATCACTTTACACAATGTAACGTCCACCAATTCCATCGTAAGAACGCATGAAATTTTTGAACGTTGTATATATGTTCTAAATCAGTTTCTTTCTTATTTTCGAATAGAGTTTGCTAGAGACATTTATGGTCCTTCCCACGATATAATATATATATATATACCTATATACAGTTTTCGTACCTCGTAATGATTCATCTATTGTGCAATATCCTTTGTAATGTTTATTAAGATATTCTTGTGAATTATTTAACATATGCACAAGAGTACGCCTGAAAATTATTATTTTCAATTAATATAAATTATAGAAGTATATAAAAAATAATAAATAATAACAAATAAGCAAAAATAAAGTTATTACATTTCAAGTTATTAATATCAAATTTATTTTTCCCTCCACTTTGAGTTGTAAGTCATCATATTTCCATTGCGGAGAATATGTCCGGCTGTAAGCAGCTTTCCTTCGTTTGATAGTTATTATTAGTACTCTCGACTTATTCATGCATCTAAGTATCTCTTCATTGTATATGTAGTACATAATCTCCACTTGAGTTTAATTATATTTTATATTTTACACCTAGAATCTCTCATCGACTATTTGATTGTAGTCAGTTTAATACATCGCCCTTTGACGAGAAATTTTAATACTCTCGAACCTCGAGTAGTTAAATATAAAATGTAATTTAACTCCAATACACTTAACAATGTGTATGTTTATCATCTATTTTAATGATTAACGACACTATCAACACACACACTCAAATAAACACCCTGATATATTTATTTACATACACTGAAATATAAATTTCTCATTTTGCGCATAAATTATACTATTGGGTCTTTAAGAGGCTGTTATACCTTCAATATTGGCATTAGTTTAATCACTTCCCGCTAAAAATGGCGCTAGTTTCGCTCGAACATGTATTATTTAAGCACAACAAACGATATCGAGAAATATACAATACTATAAAACGAAATAGAAATGTGCAAACTTTAACGCCTGACCTTTTAACTGCGTAGTGCTTCATACGTAACCCTTTCTACATTACGTAAGTTTTGCAAGTTTGGCGAAATTTTTCTGTACAATAATTGTTCGATCCTTATATTAGAGATGTGACAAAGCCGGCCGTAATACAATAGATATTGTTTCTTCCTGAAATTTCGCTAAAAATTTCCTTTTTTATGCTATTTTACTGATTTTTAAGAAAAACATTTTTTTAAGATTTCCTTTACATGTAACATTATGTTATTATTTTTTCTTTAACGTTGAAAAATTTTTTGACGTGTGTGAATTTTCACTATATTTTCTGTTGTTTTATAACATTTTGTTTAATATCAATGTTAAATAATTCAAATAAAAACCATTTTAAAAAAATATGCGTCTACTTATGTATGCGCGTTAGAAGTTATACTTAAAAAGTAGAATAAAGACAAAATAATAATAATTATAATAATTTCACTGTCTGTCCGTAACTTACTGGAAAGACGACTTTAGATATTTAGAATGTGACAAGCAATCAGCGCCCAACTCATGTTGCGCGGTCACGCAAGAGTTGTTATTAATTACTATACAGTCGTACACCCGTAAAAATATGGTTAAGTATAAAGAGAATATAGAAATAAAAAAATTCTGAATTATCTTTTCAAAACGTAAGACTTTCATGAAAGTAACTTATATCGAATATCTAAAATCAATTCGCAATAATAAAAGTCAAATAAAATGATAATCATCCGTATTCTGAACTAAGCAACATTGCTATTTCTGTATCTTGACAGTTATTGTATTACCATTTGATGCCGTTTTTTTGACGTTTTATGTTTGACAGGTTTGAAATTAATGAATTCAATCAATTAGAAAGATCATTATTCGTAATTGTGAATACATTAACATTTGTTTACGCTTTAGGGATTTCTGATTGACTGAATTCATTAATTATTTCAAACATGCCAAACTTAAAACATCGAAATTAGTGTCAATATAATGTTATACATACCTGTCAAGATTGGGATAAAGATATGACATCCCAATACTGCTATTTTCAGAATAGCACAGATTAGCTTTATAAAAAGTATTATATATTTATCAAATTTCTTAAGGGTGATAGTGCAAAATGATAAAACATTTTTTTTTGCTTGTATTGAAGCGAATTTATTTTTAATATTCTACATAAGTTTCTTAAATAACAATCAAAAACGGAACATATAAACGTAAAACCTTATGATTAATAAACATAATAACAATAGATATAAATCATAAAATCTGATTATGAAAACTGGAGAAAAACAATTATTTGAAAAGATCAACAACTGACCATAATAAACGATTATAAAAAACATTCATGCATGTATGGGGTAGAAGTAATATTTAAAAACTAAAATAAAGACAAATTATATATTAATGATGCTCAAAGTATTGAGTTGTATAAATCTACACTGATCATTGTCTATTACTTTATTGAAATTTATGAAAAGAATGAAAACTCATACTTACAGAAATGTAACCTCAAATAACTAAATATAATAATTTGGTTGTCTATCCGTAACTTGCTGGAATGACAACTTTATATAATTAGAGTGTGACACGCAATCAGTGCATGGCTCACGATTATTTAAAAAGTATAATAAAAAAACGATTAACGGAACATATAAACGAAAACAAAACGATTCATTAAAACAGGGTATTTAACATAATACAACATATAAAGATGTTATAAAAGGGAAAAAAAAGGATTCGTAAGATCCGATTATATGAACTGGGGTAAAAGGATTCATAAAAAATATCAACAATTGACCACAATAAATAAAAATATATAACGACGGACGACAAAAATGGAGCATATAAACGGCTCCTTAACAACCGGAGCATAAATTAATAATCGGGTTTTGCAAAATGATTTAATAAGTTTATATGTTAAAAGTCGCCCGACCAGAGTTGCCAATAGCGCTTGGCCTAATATCGTCGTTTCATAAAGTAGCCTAAAGTAGCCCAAACGCCAAAATATCAATATGAATAAAATAAAATGTAATTTTTATCAATTTATTTATAACATATTTATAATGTATTGATAAATAGGCCTAAGCCTAATATAAAAAACCGTAATGTTCGGTAAAATAAAGTAAAGTAAGTAGATAGGTAGCATTTTAAAAACAAATTTGAAAAATAAATAAACAAAGATTAAGATTATTACAAAGAAAGAATATAACGTTCAAATAAAGAATAAGATTATTCCGATTCGTCTTCTGCTAGCAATAATAAGGCATCAACAAGACTTTCGCCGTCGCCTTTAGATTTTTTCGTCGCCGATTCTCGTTGTGAGTAGTCTAAACGGCGAAAAATCGCCTACGTTGGCAACTCTGCGCCCGACAGCAAATACGAAAATCGTGTACTAGGACCTCTTAATTGAAAATATTTTTCAAAATAAACAAACTCATAACAATATTATATTGTTTTACTGAAAATTTTTCAGTTAAAATAAAAACACAAAAAAATGCCGATTCAAAAGATTTCACATCACTATTTCGTGAAAAAATGACAATTACCGTTGAGTAAAGAAATAGACGGAGTATCTTATTTCATTCAAAACATTGTTTGCAGGTAAAATTAAGGACAAAAATTCAGTGTATATACAGAACAAAGTCTATATATCATATTGTTTCAAGAAAACAGATAAGAATAATGGAAAAAAACATTAGAATCAGCCCGCAAAAACAAACAATATTTGACAGTTGTAAAAAATAAAAATGGCGACATTCAAATTCAAGTATTTTAAATACATTTAAAAGTTATTTTCTGCATTTACCGTTGTCCCCGCGATATGGGATTTCTAGAATGCATTCATTATATAGATATCTTCCCTTTATTAACGCTCAGGCAAAGTTTATGCAGCATTTTAAGATATATTTGTATAAACTAGCGGGAGCGTAACCTGACGACTGGCATAGTTGGTGTCCAACCAACGACTGATTTGAAAGAAAAATGATCTTTTAACAGACTATACGATTTAATTAATTCAAATTTTTGTGTATAAGGTATAATATTTTGAATATTTTTATATTAATGACAGTGAAGTTTTCTTAGTACGCATGTAAAATTTAATTAAAATAATTAATGTTTTAATGGTTTTTTGGATGCTGCAATATAGGAGACGGAACGTGAATTTTTATCTTTTTGTAAACGTTGTATTTTACAACCTACCTAAAAATAATTATATATTTTCCCCCAAACTTTCTGTTTGAACTTTTTTTATTCAATTTATTAAAAAAATATGTGGTCTTTACGTGGAAATATTTCGAGAAAAAGTGTACCAAAGATAACTCTATTGCTAGAAAGATTAAATAGGGCTTCGGGATTATATTTTTTTTGTGATAATAACAAAGTATTTTTTTTACTTTTTTTTAACAAATGCTTTAAGAGTAAATAGACCTTTCATAATAAAATTGATTGAATGCATGGTTAGCTGTAATTTTGGCAATAAGATTCGAAAACTTTACACTAAATTGACTCTCCAGACAGCAAAAACGTGAATCATGTACTATGGCGCCTTAAATTGAACATAAGATATGCGCTCATAGTGGTTCAAAAATACGACGAAAAAATTATTAAAAGCGCTGACCCCGATACACTTAATACGTAGACAATTTGAGACAAGAGAAAGAGATCCCAAATTATCATTCAAGCGATACCTAATCGAGCCTCGCATGAATGGGGTACTGACCTGGTTCCGTGGGTTTTAAAAGAAACCCGCGTATTGTTATAAAAATAGTTGGGGGCTGGTTTGGCGACTCGCCCCGAGGCCCCATCCGCCGCCCTCCACCCTTATGCGCGTCACGCTATATAGCTTAATCCGCCAGTGTACCTGCGAGACCAAATTGGCTGCCTTACACGGGCCACGAGTTTCCATCTGATGATAACTATCGCGCAATAAACCACATTCCATTCATTATAATTCGGAAACTTTGCATACGTGTTAATGCCGCGCGATGGATATGGAGATAAAATTATAATTGATGGCGTCGCTCGTTAAGGGTTTTTCCGATAAATTAAATGGTCATTAGCAGAAATGGATATTTACTGCATAACTTGAATGTTTTATGCTGTTGATTAGTAAATAAAGAATGATTTTCAAATGCATATTTCATTGCGGTAGAAATTATGTAACATGGTTAAGCCGGGGACAGAAATTAATAAATCATTGAGCTTAATTATAGAAGTCTCATAAAGACGAAAGTATAATTCGTCAATAAAATATAAATTTTAATTAAATAACTTTAATTAAATGACTCTATGTCTTCCTGTTTCGATTCCACCGTACCTTCATCAGGACTGACGTACAACTGATTATCCATTACTTATCCTAGTAAAAAAAATCAATTCTGAATGGGGCATGGCTACAGCTATGGTGGGGGTAATTGAGAGGTGGACGCCGAAATGGGAAATATATCTAGTAGAGGGCTATTCATGAAATTTATCTGATTATTAATAATGTTGGCTTTGGTGTTGAGGCTCTTTTTTATTTCTAGTATCTCTGAGTTATCTAATCTAAGGCCACTATTATATATATGTAGAATTTCGATGCCGTTTTCCTTTTTAAAGGTGTGGCCTCTTTCTAAAAGACGAAACTATTTATGTGAGAAACATGTATGAAATTCTTTTAATAGGATGGCCCAAAAACATAAAGCAGGCGCGATCAGAGTTCAGAGAGCAGATGACCTATTCTGAAGACCTTTCCACAGTCTCTTCAAGTAAACGAAAGGTTTTCAGAATATTTCGAGTGTGTTTCAAGTGCACGATACTGGATTTTATCCCCAAAGGGACATCATTAAACTTGACATATCATAGATATCTCATAGAGACGAAGTAATTTTTTTAATATGGGAAAGTAGGAATAGAAGTATTTTTGAGTGTTTAAAGGGCTTACGACCTATTGTACGGCTGGCTTAAGTGATCACTTCATACAATTTAACGTTCACTGACTCCACCCATGATAGACTATCACATATATCAGATTTTTGGATGTTGTATTTATGTTTAATTTGTACACCTTGTTTCGTATGTGAATTGTATTTTTTCTACCACTGCCTGCAGTCGAAAACTTTGTCATTCCCATAATCCAACACAGATGTCGCTATTGATAATGAGATATCTATATTTTAATGGGAGTTTTTAAAGCAAGCAATCATGAGTGAAATTGGTGAACATTACATCGTGTAAAGTGATCACTTTAGCCAGCCGTAAGTTGTCCTATGAACATCCAAATAGACTTATTTACCTATTTTGCCATATTGAAAAAAAAAAGAGATTCGTCTCTATAAGGCATCTATAATATATCTTGATAGGTTTTCGGATTTGGAACAAATATTTTTAACAAATAAAAATAAAAGAATTTTCAAAAATTTGATAATGTGTGGATGTTCTTACAATGGAATTGGTGAACGTTGCATTGTGTAGTGTGATCATTTAAGCCAGCTCATACAGGTTGTAGGCCCTGAGCCATACTATAAAAAGACTTTCATACACGTTTCTCGTATAAATAGTTTCGTCTATCTGAGACTTCTATAATTTTTATTAATTAATTTTCCCTTTGGGGACTAAATCCAGTACCTACATATTAAAATATTGTTAACGAATCATTTTCATACGTTATATCAAATTTCCTTTCACCAGCTTGGTGTCTATTTTGTGTAACTATAAAAATGCAAAATTCCTTTATTAAACGGTTAATTAATTAAAGTTTTATTAATTAACTAATATCACTGGACACAATTTTCATCGAAGCCCTGCTCTTTAATTCACACTTGTCACTGTAGGTTTATTTAAAAAATACGTAGGTAGGTATTTTTCTACTTGACTTGTTTATGGTCAATCGCGGGGTTCCCAATTCGCTAGCTTCTATGATATCGCAATATGTCACGACAATACACAACGGGCCTGTCATCTTTTATATAGATATTCTTGTTTCGTGTAACTTCTAGAATGATCGACTGACTTCTCTACATTTCTAGTTATTTCTAATTTATTGTTACATATTGTTATTATTGTATTTAAAGAATAAAGGCTAAATTTATGGATTTTATTATAAAAGTATAATTATTAATATATAGTAAAATTGTATAAGGTGGCCCTTGTAGTGATGATGATGATGATGATGAATCGTGATATTGACTTCTTATTTCGGGTGTCCCGGGTTTGATCCCGGTGAGGTCTTGATTCATCTTTGTGCGTGATTTTCTGATGTTTGGGTGTTTATGTGATGTGTTTTGCTACAGTCATTAGGCCTACAATTAATATTTTTTTTACATAATTAATTAATGTTTGCAAACCTGTTTCGGCAATTATTGTCGATTCCTCAGATCAATGTAGCATGATTAAAAAGTTTATGAATTTTATTATCATTTTTTTTTATATAGATATTTCGAAGTTATTCATTATTTATGCTCTATACGTTATTGCGAGGGGAATTTTAAGTTTTGGAGAATAAAAAAAGTGATTCGTTTTAAAAAAGGGATTAGAAAATAATCAAAAGTTATTATTTTTAATACATCTTCTTCCTCTTGTATATCCCTTACCAGAATAAGCCTTCATCGAACTGTATTAAATTAAGTTATCGATTTCACCTTTCACCTTTGGACGAGAAGGACTGCACTTCTACAGTTGTGACAAAAATAATAAAAATATACAAAAATATAGCTGTGTGTAGTATCTAAATAATGTAACGGGGTAGAATCCGAAGGAATTATGCTCTCTGGAAATCTCTCGAATACTCCATAACACTTTGGAACAGTCTGGAATCGAACAGAAAATTCTTGTAAACACTGGAAAAGCTTAGTAATCGCTATAAATGTGAAAAAAATTATCAGATCATCACGAAACGAAAATGTTTTGTATAAAAAGGCGAAGAGAGTGCTTCGCGGAAGAGTCCATGTTGACGTTTGACAAGTGCGACAGAGGAACGCAAAATTACCAGCGATAACCCAGATATTCGGGCCAAGTACCAACGTGCGGAATTAAATGGATCATTCTCGAAAGTGATCAGAGCGATTATTGCGACTTAAGAAATTGAATAATAAATGTGTGAAATATTATAGAAAAATTTAGCAAGAGTGCTCCTATTTAGTTCGTATCCAGTGAGTTTTAATTTAGCAAGAGTGCTCCTATTTAGTTCGTATCCAGTGAGTTTTAATTTAGCAAGAGTGCTCCTATTTAGTTCGTATCCAGTGAGTTTTAATTTAGCAAGAGTGCTCCTATTTAGTTCGTATCCAGTGAGTTTTTGGTAAATTAATTAAAACTTTAATTGAGGTCAAGTGTCTTGTTTGCCCCCCACAGTCACATCCTGTGACAATAGCTTAGTTTAAAATCAAATTTATGAATCAATTAGGAAGACAGTCAGAAAAATCAAATCAACGGAAAAATATTTGGCTGCTACCGGGACACGAACCCGGATCTCCTATCTATCCGGAAAGGTGCTTTACCATTACGCTATATCAATCTATATTTACTCGTACATTTACGTCAATATATCGATATAAGCATCTTTTTATTAATTAATAATTAACATTAATTGTCCCGGTTGCAGTCAAATATTTTTTCGTTGATTTGATTTTTCTGTATGTCTTTTTAATTGATTAATAAATTCGGTTTTAAAAATTCACAGAACTTTGTAATGAAATTGAAAATTCACAATAAGAGTGTGATCTTTAGTAGTAATACTTTAGTTTATATAAAATATATTTATGTTTCCCCGCAAAGTAACTGCCGCGGAGTAAATAGTTGTAACTCTTATCTATATTTACATACAGATTATTTGAATGTACGCGCCTGCCGCCAATTACTGATATTCATAACAGTTTTTGACTTATCATATTCACAACTAGAACTGCACAGATCGCGTAAACATTCAACAGTCCTTTAATAAAACATGTTTCCCATTAGCGCACACAAAAAATGTGAGTGATATATGCGAGGCGCACGAAATACGCGACGGCCATATTTCTCGCTTGCAACGAGGAATACGTATTTTATAGATGCGCCCCTTCCCCCCAGCGCCACCACTGCACCCCGATATGAGTTGTGGTGTTAGTAAATAATACGTCACTCGGGGTAAAGCTTCCTGGGACACCTGCTTATTGTGTCCTGCGAACAAAGGATGCTGACGGAAAATGAATGATGTGTGGTTACTTCAAAATAAAAGGGTTTCGTCATTAAATTTTTAATGAGTGTGAACGTGACAGTCTCTGGCGCGCTTTTGCTACAATTTCAGGTTTTGGACAAATAGGTGACAAGGTCTGCTCAACTCTCACACCGCGGGATCGAGAGATTATAGTACTAGCGTACACTGTCATTGCTGCATGCTCGGTTATTTAATATTTATAAAAAGAAAACCACCATTTTTTGAATAATCAATATTTCGGGGGTAATGAATGGTCCCTTCAGCAGGATAAAAATTCTAGATATTTTGAGTTTGTCCAAATTTTTCAAGAACGCAATACTTGATTTTATAATACGCCAGTGGCCGCGCAGCCATTGGCGTCTGCAATCAATTGTCACCGATTGCACGCTGCTGGGCCTAGCGGCCGGCTTTATGTTTAATTTAGATAAAAGAAATAAAGATTTTTGAATTAAAATTGTTTTGAACGACGGAATTATTTAATTTTAATTTTAGTATTGTAATATCTGGAAATTGAACTCATATGTGTTAGATCTCGTTCGTACATCTTTTACGGTCCGTACTTACGGTTAACCGAACGACACTATTGATAAAAATTGTAATTTTTTTTTTATAGAAATCACTAATATTTAAATATCACTTAAAGGTAAAGTTGTAGAGAACGGACAGATTTTAAAAACATAACATTATTTTATGTTTTTAAGGCGGCCCTCGCAGGGCAGTGGGTTTGATTCCTGGCGTGGTAACAATTTAATCTATGTGATTTACTCAAGCTCGAGTGTTTTGTGATTTATTTCGCTTTTCTAATTGGCCTCCTGGCCTATTGAAACGTAAAAAAAACCTTTTTTTTTGTTTAAATATTAAAATGAGCAGTTGATACAAATAATATCAATAAAAAGAAAACACTCAGATATTGATATTGAAAAATTTCGAGGCCAATTGTCCCTTTATCAGGATACAACTCATACCATAAATTAAAAATATATACATGTATACATTTTCTTTTTATCAATGTAAAAAATAAAGCCAGAAAGTTATTTTGTTGTTATTGGAAGATATTTTAATCTTATAATCTCTTTAGGAGCGAACGCTAAATTTGTATATTCTGTAAAATAATTTTATGAACAGAATAAAAAAAATACCTTAATTATTCTGGAAAAGAAGTAAAAAGATCAAAAAAAGATCCCCGTTTTTGTAAAATCTGAATTATGTAACAGAGACGACTATTGATAGTAGCGACTTAAGCGAGGTCGTCAAACTTATAGAATTCATATTGAATTTCCTGCTCGTTTTATTTGAGGTTCACCCAGAAAACAAACAGAGTCACCTTTGTTGGCAAAAGCACCAACGAAGCCGGAAATTGCACCCAGACTGGTGTCAGTCCGATCTTGATATTGCCGTAGAATTGTTACAAATCATTTCACATTTTAAAATGATGGTTGCAGTTATAGCAGGTTAAGTTATCATCAATACAAACAAATAAAAAATGCTTAATACCTTTTTAATCTCGAGTACAAATATATTTTTAACGTACACTTCCTGTATGATATGAAATCATCTCGCAGGGCTTAATTTCTGTGTTCTGGCTGGACTCTTATGTCATCCTTAAGGCTTCGTTTATTTTTTATTTATTTATGCGCATACAGTGCTTAGCATTTTTGACAAATTTAGTAAAAACAAACATAACGTATCCGTAAAAAACGCAAGCAAGATATCAAAATAATGATGATAAATTAAAATAAATTCTGGAACCCAGTCAGTAAGATTTGAAGTTTATAAAATCAGTTGTGTCGTCGGGAAGTGGATAGGGTGTGTTTAGCATTTCTTTGAACAGTTTTAAGAACGAAGTTCACTCAAATATACACACCTTCCAGTAGCTATTTTTAGTATATTGTGAATCTTCCGTCTGCTGCATATTGACAGCAACTTGTTTTTGTGTGTACCTACCGTATGAACTTATTTTAAATAACTCTTTTATTGTCAGTTTTGAGAGTGTTTTCTTTTTAATTATTTATTCTTTTCTTATACGATTATATTTAATAATACTTGCATGCTGCCCATCCACTTAATTGGAGTGTTGCCATAAACATTTATTTCGCTTCTATTAAATGTATATATTTTCAGCGCCAGTTACGCTCAGGCGTAGTGAACGCCACTGACTGAAATGTAAAGGGACAAGATACAATTAAATTTAAATCAAAATCCTTTGACTAGGTGTGTTATGTTACATGTAACGTGTATAATGTTTTTGAAGGCTTGTGTCACGTCGCTTTCTCGTAGGTGTTGCGGTAGATTGTTTCAGAGTCGAGCAGCATTCGCTCGGGAGGATCTCGTGTCGAGTGTGCTCAGCTCCTTTGGGAGCCGGCGTGCTCAGATGGCAATATTGACATTTAGTTGGCTCGTGTGAAGAGTGCGCGTTATTAATGTACGAGTACATGCAAAGCGCTTGAAACGCGCTAAAACGGGCGCAAAATATGTTTGCAGCAGGGTTACATGATAAAAAAAATTGGTTACACGATCAACCACACCAAATTGGTTTTTTTTTAAGAAATCGTCCAAAACGAATCGATTGTTGATTGCATTTTAATAATTTATGTAAAAATAATTTCTTTTTTAAAAATTGTTTATTTATTTTTATTTTTTTATTTTTTATGACGTATAATGTTAATCTACGTGATTTACCCAGGCTTGAGTAAATCACGTAGATTAACATTATGACCTCACCGGGAATCGAACCCGGAACCCTCGGTGTGGGAAGCCAGTGTCATACCCACTGCGCTATGAGGGCCGCAATTATTGCGAAAATTGTAAAAAACGAATTTTAAAATTAATAAAATACAATATATACAGGGTGTACAGAGGAGAGCTAGTCCACAAAACTTTACAGGTGGCTTTCTGCCTTGATTATGAGTCAAAAATGTTCAAGAAACCACAAACTAATATGTATCAATAGTTATGGAGTTATGCGATATCTATGTTTGCATTTTTTTCAATATTCATGATTTATTTTTTATAAAACGTTAAACTATCATTACAGTAATTTATATCGATAACAAAAATTCATTTGTTTCAATGCAAGTTAAATAAAATAATAAAAATCCTCCAGAAATAACAATTGCATTTTTGAAAATTAGAATTGGAAGGTTTTTATCATTTTATTTGACTTGTATTAAAGTGAATGATTTTTACATAGGTATTTGATATAAGTTATTGTAATGATATTCCAATGTTTTACAAAAAATAAGTCAAAAGTATTGAAAAAAAGCGAACTTTTATGTTCCATATCTCGTATAATCAATACATCTTCTAACTTAAGCTTACAATCAATACATAACTATTGATATTAGGTCATGATTGCTTGAACATTTTCAACTCATAATTCAAGTATTTTATGTGATCTATGATATAAAAATCTACCTGTAAAGTATTGTGGACCTTCTATGTCAGAAAACAATATCCCAGAAATCACAATTGGATAGCAAAATTAAAATTTGCGAATAATAAGATATTATGCAGATTCGCAAGCCTCGTTGATCGACATAAAACTGATGATTTTTGCCGTCTAAATGACTGTAATTTCTTTAAGAATCCACCTACAACACAAGATTGGAATTTGATATAACTCAATCAATTCTCGTTTCAACCAACTTCAGCTTTGCCAACTTCATGCTCTAAGACAAACAAAAAAAGCATTTTTTGAAAATTTCAAGGTGGTATAACTCCTTAATGACTTACTTACTTACGATGACGTCATTTTTTTCGAAGAGATATGCAGAGAGGATAGAGCACCACGCTCTTTTGTCTTGACATACAACTCTCGCCTCGTCCACATTCGTACATCTTCGCATGCAAGCTCGTCGGTTGTTGAGGATTCTAACGGGACAATCTTCCAGTATCTGGTTAATCTGGTCGTGCCACGTTTTTCGCGGTCGTCCTCTTTTTCTGGCATCGTCAACACTTGCGTTGTATATCGTTCTTACCATTCTTTCCTCATTCATTCGCTCAACATGCCCAAACCTCCTGAGCGACCCTTTTTTAATTCTATTAATTATGCTTAGATCAGCTTTACATTCATTCCTTTCTCTTTTTCTTCGATCTTCATTCTTTAGTCTTTTATTAATGAATTTGCTGCACATACGTCTAAAATAGCTCTGACAGTTCCAGGTTTAAATTCCATACCACCACCACATCAGTATTGATCATTTTCGTTTTATTACACCCATTATATTAACTCGTGGCGTCTGCTTGCTTACTTGCTTGCCGGCTTGCCGGGTGAAAATTTTTTGGATCGATTTTTAATCCTTTTCCCGTGATCCAATCGAGCTGAAACTTGGCAAGTAGACTCGAGGCGACGATCAAGAAGATCTATCAAATTTTCGTTAAAAAAAATTAATTATAGTATAATTTCGGATTTTTAGAAATTTTATTGGTTTTTTCAAATTGGAATCATTAGAAAAGTTTGATTACAACAACGGCGGCCCCATAAAGTCGCGGAATATTTTCTAAATTTGAATTACTCCGTCGGTATACATAATAGGTACGTCACTACGAGTGTCGAAAATCTAAATTGACTGACAAATATTTTTAAAATTTAATCTTCAAAGCATGAAGTGTCATATCAAAGCTCAAAACATCTGATATTTTAGAAATATATTAAATTACTGTAAGTTAAGTGTTATGTTATATGTTTTAATTCGTCTTTAATTGTTGTTATATTTTACAAAGAAAGGGAGTATAATAAAAACTTGGTTTTTATGAGTTACTTTTTAGTTTATTTATTAGAATCATTATAATCTTCTTAGGTACATAGTTAATAAAAAAACATGAAAATATGCATACAAATAGGCTCCACTTTAAAAGAGGCTTTTATTGAATTTTACAAAGATTGCTCCGGAACCTTGCCAAGAATATAACGAATTTCTTCACCGGGAACCTTCACAGTTCGCAGGTTTGATTTGTCAACTCGCTCCTTGGATTGGCGCCAAACTAAATCGCTGAACACTTTGTTGGCTGTTCGCGGCCAGCGATTGTTAGGAAAACCGGGCGAGTAAAATGACAATAAAAAAATGTTAAGAATTCAATCTGCCGTATTTGGCCCTCGTTTATGTCGAAGGGCTCGCAATCTAATTGAAGAAGTGGCAAATGTCTTTGATTAATAAAACAGATAGATGGAGAGATAGATAGATATCAACTAATTTTCAATATTTCAAAAAAGAAATATTTATTTGTCTAAATTATTTAGTTTCACACATAAAGTTGTGTGAGCTAATTTATGATTTCATTTGGACATATTGCATTCCATCTAATTATTTAAAAAATTTTACAATAAAATTTTGGCACTCCAGTTTAAACCCCCTTATATTGTCCGTGTTTTTATTTCCTTTGACAGGCTATCGAACATTTTTATATATTTATATATTATACAATTTTGTGAGGTGTTCTTTTTTTCTTTGGTAGTCTTATGTTGTCGCTTCCTCTTGTATTGAAAGAATGAAAATCCTTATTCAGCTTCATCCTGTCATCAAAGGATTTGGGTACTAATCCATGTTTAATTTTAAATATTTGTACCATTACATTTATTAAATTTTTTTTAATTTTTTTATATTAAATTTATTTGGATAATGTAAAAACTTAAGATTGTATTCAATATAATATAATTAAAACACATTTATATTACACGCTTACCCACTTTAAAATGAGAATTTATTCTCGTGTTTAAAAGTGGGAGCATTGTCATAAATGTATATATCTATTGTTAATGTAATCGTTAGTGTAAGATATTAGATTAAATATTTAAGATATAGACAACGAAACATTAGATTAAGTTATAAAAATTAATACATTAAATTAAGTAAGTACGATATAAACAATACAAGAATATAAAAATATAAGACATTAGATTAAGTAAATAAGATATACACAAGGAAACGTTAAATTAAGTTATAAAAATTAATAATTAAGAAGGTATTGTAATAACATTTAAAAATATGTATACATTGATTGTTTTTGGTAAGATTTTTATCATTGCGTTATTGTGATGGTTTTTTGAAGAAGATTTTTCAATTAAGTTTTGAATTTTCTATAATTTTTTTCCGTCTTCATTTCATTGGGAAGAGCATTAAAGAATGATACTCCTTGATAGGAGAAATGGTGTTGGGCTGTGCTAGTATTACATTTTGTGAATTTAAAGAATCGCAAATTTTTTATAGATTTGATTAATATTTGGGACGTTAAAAATGTTGAAAAGTTCCCTTGTTGGGAATATTGAGGGTTTCCTCAAAATCACTTTGATAATTACTCTCTGAACTATTTCCACTGGTAGTATATTAGACTTAAAGGTTCCACTCCAGCCAACTATACCATACTGTGGTATGGACTGGGCAAACACCACCTTAAGCATCTTGATTGATAAGATATTTCGTAGCCTTATAAAAAGGTATATGAGTTTTCTCATCCTAGTGACTGTGGAATATATTTGCTCTTTTCATTTTAGATTGCTGTTAATTATGACACCCAAGTATTTGATACTGCTCTTACCAGACAAAAACAGACAATTTTCATTATTACAATTTTTGTTATCATCACATTGATTGGAGTGGATCTTTATATGAACATGTCCAGGTGAATCCTTTTTGTTAATAGAAAACGGGATATGTACAGTTTTTTCTGCATTTAAAGACAAAAAGTTTTTGTCAATTCTTTATATTTACTTTATTCTTTGATTTACGGTTTCTAGTCTTTACGGGCATTCAAAATTTTTGTTATTTTAGTTCTCCTATTACACTTTAATATTATGCGCATCGCTCTGTTTTGTACTATTTGTAGTTTCTTTAGCACTTCGTTGCTTATAAATAATATACTGGAACAATCATAGTATTGTATATTAATAAACTAGTATTTTATTTATATATCTTCTTATTCTTCCGAAACTTTTTTGCGATTTTCTTCACAACATGTTCAGTATTTTTTGTAAATGCGATAATTGGAAGCAAGAAAAGAACAACCACAAACACGAACAGTCACTAGAAAATGAGGTATTAGAAAATTTAGACAGTATAAAATACCTGAGTGTAATAGCTTGTTGGTGTAGTGGGTATGAAGCTCGCCTAGAAACTGGTGGTCGGTGGTTTAAAAATAGCAAAACAGGATTTCTGTCGAATGTTATGAAATCGTGGACTTTATATTTTACCAAATGTAGAAAAATATTATTTAATATCTATTTGCTTTATTGACGTTTATCCAATAGCAATTTCAAAAAAGAATGAGAAAACTCAACATCTACAATTTCATAAATAATATTTTGTAATATTCTTACTGACAGGTGGTATTTGAATTTCTGTCTGAAAACAACAAGATTAAGATTATATACACAATATTTATCCGAGACACGAAAGGTCCGGCCCTACTGAATTATATAAAAGAAAATTATGTTTGAGTAGCAATTGAGTTTTAATATTTGAATAGCTTGTTGGTGTAGTAGTAGTGACTCTCGCCTAGTGATCCACTTGTCGATGGTTCGAGTCCCATCCCAGGACACCAGCAAGTAGGTTCAAATTGAGATTCTCATGGATTGAATGTAAAGGAGGTAAATTATCTTGGGTGTCCCGCGTCAGTTGGTCCTGAGAAGGACCGTTGTAATCACGACGTTTCGAGTAGATCGCACTACTTCAGGGGGAGCTGTGTCACTACAAAACGATTGTAAATCAAGTGTTTTCAGGCCGGCAGCTCAGCGCTAAGTGAATTTCAATTTGTATAATTAGGCCCTTATGTGTGGCTTCTCGTTATTCTTCCAATGTATGAAAGGTTTGGGGATATATTCTGCTATAATCATCCGTATTCTGAAAATAACAATGTCTGGATCTTTAAGATCTTTATCCCAACACTTAATAGACGATAATAAAAATTAAAAATGTCCAGAGCAGATTTTGTAATTCTACGGCTCAAATACACTGTATTAGAAGATGATATAAGAAGATTGTTTCTTACAGTCGTATTAATTTCTTCATCCACAGCGTTCAGATGAAATATCGTGGCTAAACTTGTCATGACCACGTTCGGCGTTACCGCGTATTCAAATCTTCCCATCTTGACATTTGACAGATAACAATTTTTCTTTCTCCCTCCCTCATAGAAACAAACACCGACGTAAAGCTATCTCTCGTTTATTTTTAATTTTTATTATCGTCTATTAAGTGTTGGGATAAAGATCTTAAAGATCCAGACATATCTGTCAAAAAATGTCAAGGTGGGAAGATTTGAATACGCGGTAACGCCGAACGCGGTCATTATAAGTTTAGCCATGATATTTCATCTGGACGCTGTGGATGAAGAAATTAATACGATTGTAAGAAACAATCTTTCTTATATCATCTTTTAATACAGTGCATTTGAGCCGTAGAATTACAAAATCCGCTCTGGACATTTTTATTTATTATCATTTCATTATTATTTATCATTTCTATTAAGTGTTGGGATAAAGATCTTAAAGATCCAGACATTGTTATTTTCAGAATCGGGCCGTATATGTTTTAAGGTAATGCAGAACTGATGTGTTTGAAAATTTGATTTTCTTCAATAAATTGAGCCACGTGTTCGTTAATCTAACGATGGGTATTCGTCTGTGTTGTGCTGTTGGGTCTTTTGTATTTTACGATTGAAATATACAACAGAACTACCAGAAATATTCGTGGTTTTTATAATATTAAAGGTTGCGTTGTAATGGAATCTAAAAAATATTTTATGGTTCAAAAATTGTATTTTGTAATGATTTATAACATGTCATAAAGAATACCATGCCGTTACGATACAATAATATATGATTTTTATTCATCAAAAAAATTATTTAAAAAAATGATTTAACTTGGTAATGGAATCAACAACACGATTTCTACGTCTTCCCTTCTATCTCTCACAATTTTCCATCTCTCCATTTTTCCTCTCTACATTCGCCTAGATCATCCAATAGGTACTTCCGTGAAAATCTGTTACTTTTTCTCTTTTTTGTAGCTTCCCATGTACAGAACCTTCGAGCCTCCAGATATGACAGAAATGCAGTGCATCATGCCGTATGATGAGCTGCATTTCACTTTTCCCAATTATAATAATTTCCTTGTCTGTCTGTTTGTCCGTAACTTCCTATACCGTGCGTAACTTCTTTCATTAAATTTTTTTCTTCTTTTCATCATCCTTTTTATTTTTTTCATTTTTTTATTTTTTTTATAAATAAGTAAATAATTATTTTTTAGGAACCGACATGTAACAGAACCGTCATTTATGACGTGGATTTTTTTAACTCTATTCGTTTCTTTGTTTTTTTGTTTGTTGTGGTTGAATCTTTCCATTTTTGGCTTCCGCTGCACGAAACGCATTGACCGTAATATGATCGGCATTTAACGAACTTAAACGCATGGAACACTGGTTTTGAGTAATTTTTATGTCATAATGCATTTTAGCATTTCGTCAGCAGTGAAAGGGTTGACTAATACTTTTCTATTTGAATAGAAACCTTTTTTAAATAGATGTCTTTGTCATACTATCACCAGAATCTTTATTTAGTACATATATGTACGAATACTAAACGGAACACGGAATATGCAATAAGAATATGGGGTGAAAAGAAAAGGTGAAAAAGTATAGCGGGCAGGAATGCTTACACAGGTGTTGAATAGCGAAGGGGTGATAAAATTGGTTTAGGGTGGTAAGGTTGTTTCCGATTTTTCAGCACAACGCCGTTATAATTAAAAAGTAATCTTTCAATTAAATCCTTCGATTATTTTAGTCTCGTGGGAGTAGAGATAAAAATAAATTTTAAATTTACATGTGACATTTTGTGAACGGCAGACGGTTATATACTATTTTTATTTCCATGAATACCGCAGCGGGTATAATATTCATACTCGTATAGACAACCGGAAGGATTACAGCTTCTTTTTTGGGAATTGGTTCATTCATAAACGTGATGCGATTCATTATTTATTTATTTATTTATTTCAAAAAATCCTTGTTTACAAATAAAGGTACTTAATACTAGTTTAACAATAAAATATAAGATAAATTACATTTTTTTTGTTGTTAAATTTGTGGATAATACCACTCTACTAGGCTACGCCTATCCCAGAGTAGCGTTATAGAACACAATTATAATATTTTTTGGTATTCGTCAGTAATATTTATTTTCATAAGGTAGTAATTATATACCTACAAAGTATCAAGTGCAATGTTAGTTTCGTTTAAGATTATTTTTTATTTTCCTTAATTTATTTATTTATTTATATAGGTATATATAAATAAACAAATAAGCCAATTTAACTAACTCCGCAAAAATTGACACTTAAATAATTAACTTCAAATAATGAAAAATTGACTTTGCATTCAGCAGTCAGAATAATTCATTTATTCAATATATGTATGTATGTTGTTTGCGCCGAAGTAAAGAGTTCGTCATTTTGGTAACAGAAAATAAAGGTTCGAGTAATACAATACCCGATAAAGCGTGAAATTAAAAAAATGCAATTAGTTGCACTGGAAAATGACAGACCCAGCTGCGTTTCGTCAGCAAAAAAGGACACCTAACTAAAAAGTAACATTAATTGTTCCGAATGGATATAAATCACAAAATTATTTTGGTTGTCATTAATTTTTTATTACGTTTTTTTATAATGAGGGTGTTAAATTATTATCGGAATAGACATATACCCGTAATTATCCGTGAAAAATCACGGAACATGGATTGTGCCTTTGCTAAGCCATAGAATATATTAATCTTTTTGATGGTCCACGAAGAGGTAGTGGTAGCGACGTGCGTAAGGCGGGCGTCGCCTTCCGTTTGCGGGTCCCAGGTTCGCTACCTACTTCCAGCCGTGTAATTTCGTTTTTTTAGCCGTGAATTCGACTTGACTTTGATATCATGTTCTTCGGAGTACTAGGTCCTGAGGACCCCCTGATCCTCCATCGTGCGTTACGTCAATTATTATTTAGTTTATTGTTGAAAATTCTTTAAGGGTTTTTACTGCGGCGTGTGGCAGGGGTTTTATATCTCTGCAAGGAGTGTTGAACGCGGGACGGGACGTTATAAAATTACAGACATTACAGGAAATTACGGATAGGCGGACAGACAGACAACGAAATAATTATATTTGATAAGCTAGTTAAATACTCGCTTTTTACTTTATATTATATTTATCTTTATATTTTTGTATCTGTATTTTAAGTATTTTCTTTCCACTTTGTCATTATTATGTTTATATGTTATTATTTTTTTCTTTAAACTATATATTCTATTAATGTACATTTTACCTATCTGTTGTAAAAGCCCTATAGGGCGTTAATTAATAAATAGAGAAAAAATAAAAAATACTTTACAGGTAAATCCCTATCCAAATTACGAGTCAAAAATGTTAAAACATAAAATTTCTAATATCAATAGTTATGGAGATAGGCGACCTCAAAGTTTTCATTTTTTTTTAATACTATTCATCAATATCTCCTTCGACGCAATTTCAAACTTGTCTTATGTAAACGTTGGACATAAGTAATTTGTGTGGACAATTATAAATTTAATGTCTAATAAATGATTAATACCTTTAAGAAATTTGAACCAGATTTTTTTTGAAAGGCTTAAATATCTGAGTTGTATTCAGTATTTTGAATGAATATAATTTATATTATGTCAGTTCAATAATAAAATTACATTGGAAGAAATAAAAAATACGCAACTTAAATTACTAATCGAAAAGATTAACCTCGACAAATATTACACAAATATAAATAAGACACAATCAAAATTGAACATTTTCAAAAGGATTTAATATTTATGGTTAATTTTATAATATATTCGTCATCTACCTTATCATCGAGTAGGTTGTTGGTGTAGTGATTATGACCAGTGATTGTTGGTTGGAGCCCCATTCAGGACACCAGCAAACTATTATTATTTTCTAGCACGATAGTTTACGACTATTATTATTTTCTAGCACGACTATTTAACTATAGTAATTATTAGCTATTTAAATAGTATTTAACTATAGTAATTATTAACTATTTAAATAGTGCATTCAAATTTCATCATGAAAATTAAGATTTTTCAAAATTTTATGGCGCAATTAAATTTACAGAAAAAAATTAATTAGATGAGAACTGTGGGATAATTTTTTTTTTATGTACCCATATCTATATACCATAACGCAAAAAGGCAATTACATATAATATACTTTCGCAATCCAATTTTTCAGCAGTTGATGGTACCATTATGGAGATTTGTATCTGATTGGGTATATGATTGGCAACTGATTTTTTGAAATTCAACGGGCAACCATCGGTACTAGACAAAAATTTTAATATAAGTTATCAATGGTATTTTAACTAGTGAAACACACCAACCATTATTGAGATTTGTATCTGATTGGGTTTATGATTGGCAACTGATTTTTTGAAATTCGACGGGCAACCATCGGTAGGTACCTACTAGACAAAAATTTATATACATAAGTTATCAATCATCGATACAATCAGATACAAATCCTAAATTACCGTGTATCGAAAATAACCGGTTAAAATAACGGTTTAACGATCACTAGTTTGCCATGTGTAAGTATAATATGTAATAAAATGCCCCCTTAACAAGTCATTGCTAACGGTGACAGACTCATCCGTTTAATTTATCATTGAAATCTTAACATAACAATTTTAATTTTTGTTAACATACAAAAATTAAATTGATTGGGAATAACCATAAATGTATGTTTAGAACACAAAAAATAAACAAAATAAACTAATCGTTATGTTCGGTTCTTTAAGCATATTCATAAATCTTTGTACAGTTTTCCAATGCCAATACCTAGTTTATGAGATAATATTAGATAGGTAGTTTAGTTTTCCGGAAATGTTTCACATTATTTTTCAAAACGTGTTTCTGTCAAAAATGTGTGAAAAATACTCGCGTCCTCTCTGTAATGTATATGTGTAAAATAACATACAATGTGTAAAAATTTTCACGACACTTCATAAAAAATCACTTCAATCGAGTGTTAGAAATTTTAAGCCCGCAGAGATTACATACATCGCACGATGCGAGGCGGAGCGGGCGAACAATCCCCCTTTTAAAACTGTAAATAATCGTAAAAAAGTTGCGCTTTTAAACGGTATCGTTAAATTGTCCATTTTTCACTGTTCGAGCAGTCTCGCGGTACAGTGGTGCAGTGAGTATGTTGTTAATTCGTTATCTACGGACACATCGCGACCATTGTTCCCCAGCCCTGTTTTCCAACAGCGAGCGAACTGCCAGACGCGTAACGCTATCGCCGAGCTGAGAAAGTTCCCGGAAAAGACCCGGACTGCACGGGAGCCGCTCTGAAAAATTCCTCGGTCGGGCAAACTTTCAATAGATTTTTTCCCGACGTTGCGGAAACATGTTTTTATAAAGCTGTCAAACGCACTGCGACAACTTTCATATTATATTCGCTGGAAACACTTTCTCTTCGTCTCGCTAAACTTTTGCTATTTATTTTGAAAAGGCGACTCTTCCGCCGTCTTTGGCAGTTAACGGAATGACAGTTTACACTTGTTCGATTGTATTTTTCTTCGCGTTCCCTTTGACTGTATTTTCTCTGTAATTTTCAAAGGATTTTTTGTGAATGATTTGTCAAAAAATTGGAAACTCTATATATAGATATAAACCAGACATTGCTTTCGTTCAAATGTTACATCTTGTACGCGGAGATAAAATTCTGTAAATCAAAAAAAAGTAAGGAAATTACACAATAATTTAATTTTCTCGAGAAGTGTTTCTATTCATGAGGGCTTTATCAACCTTTGAATGATTATGTCCCAAGAAGTAAAAAAAAAAAGTAGACTCAAAAACAGGTGTTAATTCCATACATGATTACGGGTTTCTACAAACTTATCTCGGAATCAGTAAACAAATCGAACATAAAAATTTCGTTATATGTCCGTCTGTCTATCCGTCTGTCCCTATAACTTCGTGTAAAGTCCTTAATTTCGTTAGAATTCACGACTAAAAAAACTGCCAAATACGGTGCTTGAACCCCGGGCCACCAAAACCGAACCGGCCGATTAACGCCTATTGCTACGGCCGCTTCTCCGTAGATTTCCAAAAAAATGCTTTAAATATATACCTACAAGATCCCAAATTGTTGATATTTTAATAAATAAGTGGTTAATTAAGGTTTATTCTTGTTAATTATATAAATAATGTTTGTCACCACTAAGTCATTTTGCAGTTATTGAAGAAAAACAAATGTTGTGTTTATGCCTAATATTTATTATTCAGAATGACGATATAATGTTCTAGAAATATAATTAGCAGATGCATCTTGCATGTTACTCTATTTTTTACATAATTTTAGATATATTTTTTTCATGATTTTCACTACACTTGATTTCAAATAAAATATAAGATACTGATCGAAGTTGATAAAATGGTCAACAAAGACTACTTACCGAAGAACATATATTTCTATATGCCTAGCGAAGTAGACAGTGGCTGAGAGACTTGCTACATATAATCTTATATTTATGTGTATGAATGTATACATCTGTGTATTGAGCAATTAATTGTTGCATGTCCAATAAACGCCGAACACGAAAATGAATTTATTAATACATAAAATGATACAGGGTTATTTGGAAAACATTAATAACCTCGAAGGACTATATTCCTGCCTTGCTTATAAGTCGAAAATGTTCAAGCTATCATGGTTATGGAGAAATATCAATAGTTATGGAGATATGCGACATCAAATTTTGCAGTTTTTTCTCAATATGTCTGACTTATTTTTTGTAAAACGTTGGACTATCATTGTAGTAACACATATCGAAAAGATTACGAAAAATTCATTCGTTTCAATACAAGTTAAAAAAATGATAAAAACCCTGAAAAAATTCCAATTAGAACGTTTTCCAATTGGAATTCGAAGGTTTTTATTTTTTTATTTCACTTGTACTAAAGGGAATGAATTTTTCGTATTCGATATAAGTTACTATAATGATAGTCCAACGCATTACAAAAAATAAGTCAGAAATATTGAAAAAAAAAATGCAAACTTTGATGTCACATATCTCCTTAACTATTGATATTAGGTCATAATACCTTCAACATTTTCGACTCATAATCAAGGCAGGAATATAGTCCTGCGAGGTTATCAATGTTTTCCAAATAACCCTGTATATTAACTTGTTCCAACCGTGGAATGTTTTTCTATTAAGTATTAAAAAAATAGTCATAAATGCAGTTTAATAAACAACATGAAAGTAATAATTTTCTGGTGTAGAAATGGACCCCGGTGTCACGCGTGGTAGGTTTGTGTGTTTACCAGTTTATATAACTATATTTTTTGAATGTTTACCAAATTTGACATTATACTCCCTCTAATATGTTGACATTAGAGGGAGTATAATGTCAAATTAAAATGCAATAACATTTTAAGAGGTTTGATTTATTATAAAAATCATTGAAGTGTTTCTGCTGGATAAATGAAAGGAAAAAATATCATAAGCACTTTATTAATATTGCTTTGTTACACACTTGAAAGGGTACTATTTTAGTTTTTTGAAAATATAATTAAACTAAAGAATTAAAAATTTATGTTAAAAATGTAAAAGTAATTATGTTAATTATACCTGACATATTATTTTCTGTCCGTTTATATAGACTGTAGATGAACGAGGTTTATGAGTGCCAATTTGTTCCATGATTTTTCTTGTGATTAAATATGTATGATTTTTTCGATGATACCGATATTATCAGCTTACACAGAACAATCTATATGATTTTGAAATTTTATTTTAATTTTTATTTTATCTTATTAAATTCTATTATTCTTTATTAAATTCTATTATTGTAGTAACTTTAATAAGAATTAAGGTCAAAATTAATCTTATTTTATTAATATTTAAAAACCACTTGATGGTTAAACAATAAATGTGATTAAAATTTTTCTTTTAATGACGAATTTGTTTTAATACGAAATGAAAAACAAATTCTGAGAATTCTGAAATTTTTCGGACCCAGAAATTCCGCCCTCGATAAAGGGAGCGTAATTTTATAGGTACTTAATTTAATAAAAATTTAGAATTAAATGATTTATTAAAATTTTTGCAAAAGGTTTTAAGGAAAAAAAGAAATAAGTAATTCGGTATTAACACACATTTTTGCTTTGCTTTACAGACTGATTAAAAATTTATTCGGTGAAATGTTAGGTTTGAGTATTTATATTTTTTAATAAATTATACGCACAATTTTTTTCTACAAGACGTGAAATTTGCAGTTGAAAATGCTTATGAAATTACATAAATTTGTATGGCCGCAACTCAAAACATGAGCAAAACATATTTTGAGGCATAAACATACGAAGTGTATACATAAGGTCGTTTCATTTAAGAAAGACAATCGAATTAGTATATGTAAGCTGTGCGTACGACGCACATTGTTTCGTTGTGTTGATGTAAACACACAATAAACACCAACACAACGAAATAATGTGCTAGAAACGCACGGCTTACATATACTTAGGTACTAATTCGATTGTCTTCCTTAAATGGAAAGACCTATACCAATAATGTTGGTTCCATAAGTTTCATCCTGGATATCAATCGCTTTAAAAGCCCAAAAACGTGCTCCCAAGCCTCATACAATAATTTGATAATATATTTAATATACAACCAAGCACAGTTAAAATCATGAAAAAGAAAGTAAATAAGTATGCAAAATATAAAAGTACTAAACAGAATGGAGACAAATTAAATGCAGATAGTAAATTTACAGCTCACATCGAAAAAGCATCAAAATAAATGGCCAGCTGGAATAAACATATAAAAAAAAATAGAAAACAGAAAAATCCAACGCAATTAACTAGAAAGAACAGTAAAGAGTACCAAAAAAGGAAAAATGGAAGCACACAGATATACAATAAAAGTAACAAATGGTGTTTTTGTATCGCGGCTTTTAGTACTTAAGTAAGATTCGTTCAACATATTTGCCATTAATAATTTATGCGCTCGAGTGTCCTTTCTTACCATATATTATTTTTATTATTAAGTATTAATAGTTTAATTGGTTTAATAGATTTGACTTATTTTACATGTAGAGAAGGATTAAATTTGAAATCTGTACATCTTGATATGGTGAGAGCGAACGCTGTTGACACCTAGCGCCGCTCGGACAAAGCAGAGTCTACCAGGGATGCGCCAGTGGGTACAGTTTCGTGGCCGACCGATAGAGGGAATTAGGGAACATCGTCGGGCTGTGACGTCATCCCACAATTACTTCTTCTACGTTGGCCGGTCACTTAAGACTGTATTTTATACTTAGAATCTAGGGAGTTTCGAGTAATAAGTATTTAGCTACCGCGCATAGAAATATGGCTTCTTTTGCGTACCTTATTATCTCCAAATTGTAGTACCTGTAATATGTAACCTAAATCAGCAAGTCTCTTGGTCTTAAGCAACCCGTATCGCCTCCTGAGAATCCTAAGTTAATAGTAAGTTAATTTGAATCCATTGTTTGATTGTTGGTGACGCGTGTTCGGCCCTGTCTGCCGAGGCTGCGAAAGGCTGGAGTAGAGATCCACAGGGAAAAATATCTTAATAGAGAATTTATTAAGAATGCCGTCAAGTCCTTCATCAAGTATACACATTAAGATATTCCTTTAATTTTCTCTCCTGCATATTCAACTTGCCTCTGATATACTGATGAACGTTGCTTAAATCGTTCGCACCATAAAACTCCACTCGTAAAAAAAACGTAAGTCTCTTAATTGCGCCGTTATGTCTATCGCTTGTCTCTAGTCTATTCACACGAGTTTGCCTTTCTACGGCTGTCAAAACAACTGCGTGCGTAGTGGGTTTATCATCTATTATACAGGTATTGTCGTTTTGCGAAACTACGAAATTGATCGACTGAATTCTTCACATCTCATGTATCTATTTCTTGTATTGTTAACTCTCATATTATATTAGTTTCCTTATGAACTTCACCGCATTACATGTGTATATGTATATTATTTTAATCCAATTTAATAAACAAATAAACTGTGGTTTCTTCCTCCTCATCCTTGCACCTGGGAGACAGCGAAGCGGTTTTGCGTGGGCGCCTTCCCACGCTACTTGCTCGTACGGTTCCTCTTCACGTATCTAACGATTTCCAATTTATTATAAAACAATCCTCGATTATGTGCATTCCTTCCGCTTCTATCTCATGGCAATTTTATTTAAAATTGTTAGTCGTTGGTAGAAATACACTATTGGAAATAATTTTCATAAAAACTTTCCCTGGCATATAATTGAACAGGTTGTACGACTCAATTAAACCTATAATTCTTCGATAAATACAGGGTGGAGCAGAGCAACTTGTTTATTTGAATTGAACGCCCTAAAACGATGGTTGCTCCGTAGAGAGTGGGGTTAGGCACATTCATGAAGGCGGGTCGTAAAGTTGTAGCTTCGCTTGGTTAAGTCAGCATCACGGGGTGAACGAAGGTGGAGGGCGTGTTTGCTGTCTTTTCTGTTTTGCGGCAACAATCTCCAGGACACCTCGTCTCCTTGAGGGGCGATGTGCACTGGCCAGCACGGTCGCCTGATTCAGCTCCCTGCCTTTTTATGGGGCTGTCTAAAATCGTTTGTTTGCAATGGTCGTCGCAGGACTCTGGCTCACCTGAAGAACAACATTCGTCAAGCTGTCGTCAACATTTCCGTCGATATGGTGGAAAAACAAAACTTTCAAATTCAATTAATTAATTTCACGGTGTATTGAAAGAAATGGACGCCATCTGCCTGATATCATCTTTTGATAATGTTCAAAGAATTAAATATATATCTGCATTTACTTTTGTAATTGAATTTCAAAATAAACATGTTGCTCTGCCCCACCCTGTACATGAAATATAAAATGTGTATTTAAGCGGTTCTGGAAGCAGATCCCGGCAACTCCAAATGGCCATCTACAGCAAACGCAGAACATCGCAGAGGCATGTCTACTAGCTGCAGCGTTACTAAAACACGTATGGCTACAACTACTCCCTCAAACCATACCGGCAATTCTGGCTGGAAAGGAAGAAGAAGTGCAAAGGAAATTTGCAAAAATGCTACGGAAGGACGAGCAAGTTTGCATGTCTTTCCGTCGCATTGGTTCCTTCCATATAATTTTGCTCGCAACTTGTAACAATTCTCAACTGTCTCAACTAAGTCATAAAATACGTGAAATACAAATAAAATCTCAATGTGAAATATTGTAGCGAGTCGATGAACCTGATAATAACGATGTCGCGCAACGGCGGTCAGTCAGCTGTTACCGTTAAACTGTTAAGCGCGCAATCCAGGGTATTTAATTCATGATCGATTCACGATTCAGATCAGATCTAGATCTAGCGATCGATTCAGATCTCTCTAGAGAATTCTACGACATTCCATCACGTAGTAAAATACACGTCAGAAGAGTCTAGAACATGCTACAGGCCTCGTGATCCAAAAATCGCCGGGTTCGAATCTCACTCCAGACCAGCAAGTTAGTCCTATTTTCATAGAACAAACATTTAGATTAGTTTGAAAATAGTAAGAATATTGATGTGAAAAGTAATAAGAAATAACGAGTTAATTCTCATTAATTATATTAATAATACTTAACAGCATAAAATCATTTTGCTCATATTGTCTTCAAAAAAA